>JAQIVZ010002285.1:0-22130 GCA_034700945.1 Arrhopalites spinosus
CCTTTGGAACACATCTCACCATAAACGACAAATCGGAGCATTGTGTAATAGATTTTACACGTGGGGGATAGATTTTATTCTTGGGGGATAGATTTTACCCGGGAGGTTGATTTTATCCGTGGGGGATAAATTTTATTCTTGGGGGATAGATTTTAGTGGTGGGGGATAGATATTCCTTAGGGGAATAGAATTTTCTTTGGGGGATACGGGATAGATGGGGGATACATTTAGGGCTACCCTACTTTTGTTCCTCACGAGGCCATGATTGCCTTCTCAATTGGTCGGCGTACTTGCCCAGGTTTCCCTTCAAATTCTAAAGGTTTTGAATTGTAATTAAATGATTAATGTTGACTGATTGTTGTGAAGGATTGCGATTGGCGTTGGACAATTTGTTTTGTTTTGTGAGTGCCATCTGTCAAGAGTTCGTTTTAAAGAAGGACCCCAATTTAATTGGAATACCCCTACTGCGAACTGTTAGGTCAGCTGTCAATTCTGCCTCCAAATTCAAAATATTCGTGGAACAGAGACGCTAATCCGGCTAATCTTTAATGATTGCTCACTAACTTTATTTAATGTCCAAAATAACTATTTAGAATTTGATATAAAGGACCATTTGACTTGTCAGTTGTCTTATTTGTATGAAATGAATTAAAACTAATATTTAAATAAATAAATATCTTCTAGCATAAATTATACAAATAAGCACGCCATACCCAATGAAAATATTTTGACGACTTTTGGAAGGAAATTGGGCCGGACGGTCAAATTAATTCAAAAGTTAATTTTTATATTTTGATTTATCGTAAGGGAAAAGTCATTTGGGGGGGGGGGGTTCATGTGCCATCTATACAAAATGATGTCAAATATCGTCCTTGTGGGGTTATTGTGGTAATTAAGTCATCATTTGGAAATGTTGTGTGACACACACACTGACCTGCCCTGGACAATGGAACCATTCATTCCCAAAAATTGTAACAATTGAATTGAACAGGATTTAAACAGGAAAATGAGAGCCAGTGTCATTTTTGACACAAAAATTGTTCGTGTTTGGTCTCCCCTTGAAAGAGACTTCCGACACAATCATTGTGTCCACTCCATTAGCACGTCTCGATTTGACCATGTTGAATTTCCAATTAAAAAATGAATATTAATTCCATTTAATTGACAATTATATCACAATTTCACGAGACAAAAGAGGACGAGTCAAAAATTATAAAAATGGTGGACATGTTAATCCTGTCTCATTGTTTCATTGTCCCCCCCTTTTTTTCTTTGTTTTCCACTCAATCCTCATTCTCTCCACCTGGACACGGACAACTTCCGGTTGGAACCCCCCACTTTGTCAGTTTCATGTTAATTTTAGCGTAAAATGAAGCCATAATAATAAAAAAGCGTATTTAAATTAAGAGATTTAGTTGTAGTGGATGGTTTCATTTATTGAAATCATTTTAATTAACTTGAAAATTCCAAAATGTAGACTCTTGTCAATTTTAATGGGACAAGGGAAGAGGAAATTGTCCTTGTTCTTAAATTGACATGTCACATTGAATTTGTCTCATTTTTTCTTAATTTAATTGTCTCACCTGGCTACCATTACATTTCTTTAGTCCATTTTTGTATAAAAGGACTCGGTCCACCTGGAAAGATTTCAGTACAATTTGCCAATATTTTGCAATTTAATTTGCCCACTCTGTTCTTAAATTGTCAAAAATGGAATTGCTCACATTTTTAGTTGTGGCAACCACCACAATTTTAAATTTGGCTCAAGCCATGGAGGGTGACCTGTTCCTGACCCCGATGATAAAAAGTGGGGATATTGCCAAAGCCAAGGCGGCTGCCTCAGATAATTTAAAATTGGCGCACATAAAGACTGCCAGTAATCAACAAGTTGTGAGCTACTCGGGCTTCATTACAATTGACGAAGCCTTCAACTCCAATCTATTTTTTGTCTACTTTCCCGCCATGGTGAGTCCCATTTAACTATTTTTACCAAATTAATTTGATTATTAATTTTAATTATTCCAGGAAAATCCGGACACGGCCCCACTAATTCTTCATGCCAATGAATTTTATGGGATCTCGGTCATGCGCAACATTTTTGCAGAGTCAGGGCCGTTCATTGTGGGTGAAAACTTGACCCTTGTGGACAACCCGTACGCCTGGAATAAAAAACATGCTGTCCTCTACATTGACGCCCCAGTCGGGACAGGTACGCAAATTGACAATTAAATTGGGTAAACATTAATTGTTTAGAGTAATTAATTTTTTGTCTCAGGTTTTAGTTTCACGGACAACAAAAAAGGGGAAGCGAGAAATGACGATGATGACGCAACCGAAGTTCTGGCTTGCATGACCCAGCTGATGACCCTGTTCCCTGAACTGAAAAGTCGGGACATGTACTTGGCAGGGGACACTTATGGCCCCACTCTCATTGCCGTGTTGGCTGTGTTGATGGAAGCGCATGCAGATTTCAAGGGTCGGGTCAAGGGTATGTTTTTTGGCGCCCCCCTGTTTGACGCCTCGTACCAACTGGATCTGAGTGACAGTGGGTACTCTTTGGGGTTAATTGATGAGGAGCAACGAGATGAAATCAAGAAAAATGTGGAGAAAGTTAAACAATTAATTAAAGATGGCAAATATGAGGAGGCTTCTACGGTACGAGTACTTTAACAATTAATTATCCTTTTCATATTCTAATGACAATTTAATTGTACAGTTACATTTCAAAACACAAGTAATTGATGGTTCCCTCTACCGGGAGTACACAGGATTCTCTAGTTTCCGCCACGCAGCCTTCTCATTTGACCCCCCAAGTTATAGCCGCTATGGGGATTTTGTGAATACAAAAGAATTGCACAATTACCTTCACGTGGGGTTGCATAAATTTGTGCCAATTGATTATAAAGTTATTTTTAATACTCATGGCGCCTTTTTTGAAAATCACATCAAACGATTTGACAATTTACTCGAGAAAGGAAACTACAAAATTTTGGTGTACTCGGCGCAATTTGACTTGGCCATTCCCCATTTGGGGGTCAGTCAATTGGTCCACAATTTACAGTGGAAAGGCAAGGATGCCTACAAAAAGTCAAAGAGAACAATTTGGAAAATGAAGGACGGGGAGATTGGGGGCTACGTCAAGAGTGGGGGTGGCCTCACCTACGTCATGGTCCGAAATGCCGGGGGACTGGCCACAATTTCTAAACCCGACTCCATCTATCAACTTCTACGACATCTTACTGCCAATGAAGCTCTGTAAAATATAACGTGGGAATTTTTGAATTTTGACATGGGTTTCAATTCATGCAAATCTTGATTTGTCAACCATTTGAATATTTTAAGAATTTAATTTAATTAGAAATATTTTCAAGTGGATTGAAGAATGGACGATTAAAAATGTATTTTAAAATAAATCAAAATGATTTGACTTTCCCATTCCTCTTTTTTTGAATGTTATTTTTTAAGCGACGTAAACGATGGCATATCTGTACCAGTTTAATGCTGGAGAGAACATAATAATTACAATAATTGTAATTGATCATTTTTTTTAAAATTCGTTTGAGAAAAGGAAAAAGGGGACCAAGTAATTATTTGGATGGGCCAACAATTTAATTTAGGGCTGCAAAAAAGTTTTTTGTCCACAAGTCCAACCCCCGAACTCACAAAATGGGATGAATATTGTCCTCAATCTCTTTTGGCATTTAAGAACAAAGAAAATGGTAAACTACAATTCGGTAATTATAAAGCTCGTCAACAATTAAAATAATGATTTCTGCATTCTTTGTACTTTTACATTCCTCTGCATTCAAAAAAATCAACGTGCCTGGGGTAGCTCCGATGGACCCGCAATTTCTTGCGGCCACTCTTTGCAGTAATTGTAGAGAACATAAATTAATTATTATTTGCACAATGATTAATTGACGTGCACGTTGTGCACTCTCTGAATAGACGAATTTTTAAGAATAAAGAACGTCCGTGGAAAAATAATGAACGAGAATTATCCGTCACTTGCCCCGCTCCTTCCTTCGCCTTTGACGTCATAAAAAGTTTTCCATTTTCTTACCTGCTGGTCATTCTCAAATTTCATGTAACCGAACAGAACATTGCAGGTATGTTCACAAAATGGACACTGAGGGCGCTGACCATCATCATAAAAATAACAGAAAAATCCGCTACCAACCCGTTCACCTGGAGCCTTAAGGAGGGAGAGTTGAGGGTGACAAGAAAAAAAATAAAGAAAATTTTGGGCGTGGTGCAATTGGTTAGTCATGCCATTTACGTTGTGAATAATCACTCATCATTTTACAATCATCTCGTCCATGGCGGTAGCGTCGCTGACATTGCCATCGATTTTTGTTTTGCTTATGGTCTCACTTTTGTCCTTTTGTTGCAACTCAATTTCCTCCTTGCCAAAAATTCTGTCGCCCATTTTGTGACCCAGTTGTGTAAATTAAATAGAAATCTCTCAGGTGAGTTTAATCACTTAATGAAAATTATGGTGACTAATTAAATTTAATTTGGATAGGGCAAATATTTGGAATTGACCATCCATTGAAGGATGACGACTGCCAATTCTATTTCTGGTTGGCCATAATTGTCAACATTTTGATCCCAACAACATTCTCGGGCCTTTTACTGTACAATCCTCTACATCCTCGCTATTTATTTGGCTTCTTTCCTTTCTTGACCAATAGAAAAAGGTCAAATTGGGTCAACCCGTATGCCCTCGTGTGGGTTACACTCGAAGCTTATTTTTATACTTGGCTATCCGCCACTGCATTTTTCTACATTTTTATTATAATTATGTTTGCCAAATCTGGCAACTTTTGGTTGCTTCAACTCTTAAATTCAATGAGGGGTCATCAAGTCCATGGAATGACCTCAAGGTCACCAAATGTAATTTCCAATTATTTGTATGAAGAAAGACTGACCATTTATGAGCAGTTGGGGGTGTTGAACGTATTGGCTAATGACGCTTTAAGTCAGCTGGTGTGGCCTGCCATGATGCAATTTTTAATTTGGTTTGAAGTTTTGGGGATTTACGGCTCAGTGAAGCTGCATGACAAGGTGCCCCTCTACTTTTTCCCAATTTTTCCCATAATTTTAGTGGGCCTCATTGCCTGCATTTTTTTGATTGTTCCGCCGGTAGGGAAAATGAATTACAAATTGGGTCAAGTCAAAAATATTTTTCTCAAGGAAAACAAGGACAAGAAACCGAGCCACGTGGTGGCCCTTGAAAAGCGGATCGTCATGGGATTTCGACCACTGGGGTCATGGGTGGCTGGATTTTATGTGATTGAACGGACGGCCGTGCTGGATTTAATTGTAACCATTTCTGCTAACACTATCAATGCTTTACTTGTCCAATAAACATTTCCCTCACAAATGCTCATCAAATCTGTAATATTTAATTTAAGTAAACAAATGGCAAATTAATGTAATAATTGCACTAACGCTCATTAATGTATTGTGTAGTGTGTAGTAAAAACGATTTGAATAAAAGGAGCGCCAATTGGCATTCAAGTAATCTGTCTTTGCAAATTTTTATTGTGCAGAATAATATTTTGCACACGGAACATGTTCCATGGCTCGTTTAGTTTTCTTTGGGAGGAAGATGACGCATTTATTTTTGCAACGTTGTAATCATTTGGGTCAACAATTTCCGGTCATCCCTAAATTATCTCCCATTTTTTGTGACCCCCTTTGTATCATATCCGCTCAAGTTAGTCAAGGAATTAAAAATACATTTTGCAACATTTGCAAAATCAAAAGTTGATAAATCAAAGCAAAGGCCAATTAAATGGCACTCTCATTTTTGTGAGAAAATCATTCAAAGTTAATTTAAATTAAATCAACAAAATAATGAGGATTGCAACCATTGTCCTTATTATTCTTCCATTAATTTCAACTGGTCAAGTTGACCACAAATATTTCTATGCGGCGCCGCCACTAGGGGGCGATTACATCAATGGCTATTCTCCCTTGAAGAATACTCGATGGACTTGCTCTACTTGTGAATCATTTTTTGGCGCCATTATCTACCAGGCACGTTTTACTTCCATTTTTAAATTGTGATGAAGTGTAGAAAATGATTTTAATTTGAAATTAATTACAGGTGCGCCAATTGAATGGAACCCGAGATGAAATTTCAAATCGGATGAAAATGTTTTGTCCCCTATTGCGAATTTGGGGTCGACTTGGAATTGGGATTTCAATGCCGAGTTCAAATGTTTGCACTGAGGTCATTGAACGTCTCGCCCCCACAATTTATTTTATTTTAAAAAACCGCCCACAAATTACTCCCGCCGTATTTTGTGGCTACACTTTCGAGCAATTGGGTTGCGCTACAAGTCATCCTTATTTACAGTGGAGTATGGAAATCCCGCCAAAATTAAATTCAAATTTTTCAAAGAATAAGTTGCCAAGATTAAAGACGGGGGATGGGTTAAAAAAGATTTTACATTTGGCGGATATTCACGTGGATTTGTCTTATCAATATGAGGCCGAGGCCTTTTGTCTAAATGGCGTGCTGTGCTGTCACAATGACTCCAAATCAAATTCCCCACCACCAATCATGTCTTGGTTTGTTTCTGCAAAGTCAAAAAAGGCGGGGTTTTTTGGTGATGCAGACAGATGTGACGCCCCTCTCAGACTTTTGGAGTTGACTTTACGCCATTTGGTGAAGGAGCATCCGGTACAGAAATAATTTAATAGGAATTTTAATTGTTAATTTGTAATTATTAATTCTACAATTATTGTAGAATCTCGAATTAATTTACATGACGGGAGACATTGTGCCCAGGAATATTCATGAGGGGACCCAGCGGGAAAACATTCATGTCATACAAAAAGTTTCGCAATTAATTCAAAAATATTTTCCCTCCACTCCCATCATTCCAGCCATTGGAAATCATGAAACTCATCCCGTGAACTTGTGAGTTCAATTTCAATCTTTCCCGCACTTTTTTATTATTTGAAACTTCCTCTTCCAGTTTCAGTCCCCCAGAAGTCCCACCCGAAATAAACACAATGTGGATATACAACGCCACACTGGAAGCCTGGAAGCCATGGATCAAAGGGGAGGAGCAACACACTACTTTTTTGAGGGGAGGTTACTATGTCGTTGACATTGGCGGGAAGGATTCAAATTTAAAAATTTTGGTGCTCAACACGAATCTCTGCTACGGATTAAATTTGTAAATTGTCGACTCATACTATGAACTTGTTGGGTCATTGACCTTTGATTTTGATGAAGGTGGGGAATGTACAAAGTCAAGGATCCGGGTCATCAATTAAAATGGTTGATACAAGAATTGGACAAGGCGGAGAGACGAGGTCAAGTTGTCCACATTGTAGGTCACATCCCGCCAGGCAGGGGCCTTTGCAACAAGGCTTGGAGTCGAAATTTTTACAATATTGTGTCCAGGTACTCACAATGAGGTCACAACAGGTCATGATAATACAAAAGAGTGAATTTATATTTTGACTTAGATACTCGGCAATTATAAAAGGTCAATTTTATGGCCACACCCATTTTGACGAACTCAAACTTTTTTATGACAAGGAAGGCACCGCGATGAGTTCCTTGTTCATTTCTCCCGCCCTGACCCCCTACCGGCGGGACTTTAGTCGTAATCCAGGCTACAAAATATTTTATGTCGACGGGGGCGCCAGTGGCCAGTGGGACGTTTATGACTACGCCACTTTTATTTTTGATTTGGATGAGGCCAACAAAACTCCAGAGAGGGAGCCCCAATGGTTTCAATTGTACAGGGCCACCCTCGCTTATGGACTGAGGGACACGACCATCCCAAATTTGGGCACTTTTGTCGAGGCCATGTCACGCAATCAAACTTTATTCAACATTTATTTTCAGTAAGTCAATTTTAATTGTAATTAAATTCATTCTTCTAATTTAATTACAAAATTAATTCAATTATTGAATCAATGTTTTCAGACACTCGAGGAAATCTTTGCCAAAAAAGGGATTCGTGACCACAAAAGAAACACAGAAAAAAGTTTTGTGTGACATGGTCAAACCTTATTCACTCCATACGACCCAATGTGATCGTATTTTCGGTCAAGTGGACACTTCAAAGCCTTGACCTCTGACCTTACAAGTTTATTGACATATTTTTTAATTTATTGTCAAATAAAAGTTTTCTGTGAACAAATTAAAAGGTCAAAAAAAACAAATAATTAATTTTAAAGGCCCAAATTTTGAATAAATGGCGCTCAAATTCAGCGTAAAAGTAAAGTATTGGCCACATAGCGAATAACCGTGTCAATGTAGCCAAGAGCGGCGTCTTCCTTCACACTGTAAAAATCCCCTGTTTTAACTTCAATTGGTCGAAATGCCTTGACCCTGCGCTGCATTTCTTTATTGAAGGCCCGTCTCCGTTTGCAAACGGAAATGCGCGCTATTCGTATAAATTCTTTACTCGTTTCAAAAACATCTTCAAATCCTTTCATGACAATGTAAGAGAATCCCATAAGAATTATAGAAGTCAAGAGTGGGAACAAGACACCAAAAACACCGCCATATTTAAAAATGTCAACACGAATGAGCGCGCAATTTAAAATGATGATGAGACTGAGCAAGGATATTTGAAATATTGGCAAGAGAAAAGGATTTCCCATACAAAGTCCCAATATTGTTACCAGCTCCAGTTGTGGGTACAGTTCGATGAGCGCCGTTAGCTGTCTCTTGGGTTGACGCCTATAAAAACCAAAATTCAAATTTGGCGCCACAACTATCAGAATTTAAAATTTGAATTACGTCAATGACTTGACCAGGGCAAGGAGACCGTAGGATGGCATGTTGAGAGTGAGGAAACAAAAGCCAATGTTAAAAGCACTAAAAATAATCACCAAAATATCCACCAGCACCACCACAAGGTAGGTCAAAAGGTCACAATCCTCATTGGAAGAGCAGATTAAATGGAATATTAAAAGAACTGAATTTCGGCGGTAAATTAAAACCCAAAAGTAAAGTAATTGAAATGTAATGCCAATTATAATCCAGCTCAAAACAAATCCAGAAATTATTGTTTGCATCATTGGAATCGTTGCAAAAATGTCGCCGCCAGATGGAACAAATTGTCCTGTAAGAAACGGGCTCTGTAATTGTATGTAATTTTTATTTGGTATGCTACTCTTACTTGAAAAGTTGGCCGCTAGAGTTCTGTAAGAATTAAAGAAGGAGCGACATTCCCGCGCTTTCCATAAAAAATTGATGAAAGCCACAACGGTCAAAATGGTTCCAGCACAACAGGAAAGGACGATCATGTCATCGAAAGATGGCACTTTCATTAAATTAGACCAAAAAGATTTGTGAGTGATTCCCCAAGTGATGAAGGCAACCCGAATGAGAGTGACAAGAGAACAAAAGAGCCAAATCAATTGATCTCGGAATGGCCGCCCTTCCATGTTAAGCGTCACTGAGTTGAATCCGTAAGGGGTACATTTTGTCACCCGACTAATTTTACTGTATTCCTTCAGTATTTCTTCTATTAACAATATTTTTTGAAATTTTGAAATTACTTTTTCGATCAACTTGACTCCATTTAAAATAACTCGCGTTGCCAAATTTGAGAGGGTTGATATGAAAATACGAAGATGGATGAAGAGTGTGATGTAGTCAAAATCTTTCAGACTCATTTTTCAACCCAATTCTTTACCACCGAAATTTTTTAAAAATATTTCTCAATTTATGGGCTCAGTTTCTGTTCAAGATATGACGCAGAGAAAAATTTTTACAGATTTTTGACTTTGAATTTGATGGCTTCGCTAGTAAAAGTTTTGACATTTGACAATTTGAAAAATTGTAGAAGGAAGAGGTCATGCAATGGCTTTAATGGTCGGTGAATGGACTTTGATAGCCGCTTAAACTAATTTTGAAAATGTCTTCTAATCTCAACATTAAAGTTTGCTTTAAACAACCAAACCATTTCATTTTTGGTCAGTTTGTGAATAAAAAAGACACCAAAATTGACCATTTTATTTCCTTCATTTTTAAACTAAAGGCCAGAAATTATATAACGACTAAATCAAAATGAAGTCAAGTAAATCATATACAATAACAAAATTATACCAAAATGAAATATTTAATTACAATTAAAATATAGCTAGAGGTAAGTCAATCATCATAAAATGATTCATAATTAAAATGTGTGCTTACATCCCTAGCGTTATAAAAATAGGTAGTTGTAGAAAATAAACTTGATTTTACTCCACACTTTCCACTCGTCATTTGTATTACAAACTGTAAGACAGAATTTATCATTCCAGTCCCAACCACATGATTAGTTATTTCTTAAAAAAATGTAACTGTAAAAATTGAATGATTCTAATAAAAACACTTTGAAATGTTGTAGGTGAGATGCACAAAAGGGGAGGGGGAGTGGAAAGTTTTCAAGGCCACAGTTTGTGACGCTTGGATGAAATTATTAAGTAAGACAACAGAGAGGAGAGTTCACATGTTCGTTGGTTAGACAAGACCCGTTTTTTGTTTCCCTTGACGTGTGAGTGACGTCACTGATGGATGCAATTTGTGTGTTTGCCATGCCAAGGCTATCCACTCCAATCCATAAACGTTTCCTTTTTTATGCACCTTTTTATTCGTATAATTTTGAGATGAAAGATGCATACAGATTTATGTCCTCCAACCTCCCTCTCAGTTGGCTCTCTGTCCCACTAAAGAATGCATCTTTGTTAGTGCAACCCACTTCATTTTGAATGGACCACAAACTTTTAATATTTCCACTCTGCCATCAAGTCTTGTCCGAGGTACCTTCAGTTTACTAACCTCTCTTCATTTTCACTCTGTCCAATAATTTACATTTCAAATAATCCACACAAACAATTTACTCTCCTTCCAGATAAAATTGAAAAATGAATTTGCAAAATCATTATTTTGCCACAAACTTGCCAACGGTGTACTCACATTAATTTAAAGTTCTTGAACTAATTTCAATAAATATTGTATGTGGACTCTTCTTGTCCACAGTATGACGTCACGCGGGAGGAGATGGACACTTGCCGGCGGGAAATGAGTGGAGAGTACAACAATCCCGATATTTGTGTCAATTATGCAGACCAAGTTACGCACTGTGCGTACATACGAAGTGACGTCACCCTCCGTGTCAACGTCATTGCCTGGACTTTCAAAAATCATGTCATGCCAGTCATGGAATCTTTATTGTACACCACCGAAACGTTGAACATTGTGTCCATTGGGTGTGGGCCTGGCACGGACATGATTGGAATTCTTAAACAAATTTCGGAATTGTCTCCATCGAACCCTCCAAGTTTGCGATTTCAGTTTCATCTTCTGGATTCCCAATTGGGGTGGGTTAAAGCTGTCAATTTATTTGACAAATATATTCGCCAACACTACGCCCCCACTACACTTACATTTTCCCAACAATTTTACCAATGGGATATCACCAAAACTCCACAAAATGGCGACTTATGGCAAAATGACCCGCTCCAAGTGGGCGTGTTTGAACAGGCACATATTTTTATTTTTTCCATGGTATTTTCTGACCTTTTGAAAATAGGCGGAGACCAAGAGAGGGTGAATGTCAAAATAAATGTGGACAATTTAATCCATTCTTGTGGATGCAATTCTTTGTTTTTAATTATTGATGTTGATGGCTACAATGTTGATCAAAACATGGGGAGTATTTTTCCAATTAATCATCCACAATTAAAGTTGATTCATCACCAACATGATATTAATTACAGCCTCCCTACCTGGGAAGAAAAAACAGATTTGGGGACCTTCTTTAGCAGGGACTGGTACCCCAATTTGGGGGCCAAAATAATTATTTTTGTCTACCAAAAAATTGAAGAAACGACAGAGGACCCATCCCATCAAGCAACTCCAGATGATCCGCCAGATGTAGGGGCTGATTACAATAAGGAATTAATTACGGAGAATTAATTTTAAATTAAATTTTTCTATATTTTTAACCAAATAAAAGCTTGATCTTCTCTTGTCATAATTGTCTACAATTTCCATTTTATTTTACCATGTTGTCATAGCCCATTTTTGGGCTGCTTCAACTAAATTTTAAAACTAATCTCCCGTATTTTAAACCAATTCAACTTGCACGCACTGGAGCGCACCACGTGACAGTGTACACCCATCATGCTCTTGCAGGCAATAAACACGAAGAATATTAGCTGAAGAGTAAAATTATTTCAATTTTTATGTAAAATGGACACCACGACGACAACTCAAAAGGTCAGTGACCTAGGTCAATTAGGTGATATGCCCAGTGACACTAAAACAATAATTGAAGAGGAATCCAGCCAACAAATGGCTCTCCGACTGCATAATGTACGTAATGGAATGTAAAGAATTTACAATTAAATTTAAATTAATTTGTGATTAATTTTGTAAAGATTTTAGAAAAATTAATAGAAAACGTGGCAGCCAAAGAGTTAACATTGTTTCGCCTTGTCAACAAAATTTGGTGGGTCAATGCCACAAGTGAACTGATTAAACGGGATTGCTCCCTGACCTTAAATATCCGCCATGTTGACAATGCCTGGCTTGTTCAACGAGGGAAAGTACCAAAATCTCCATGTCCGGACAGTGTGGCCTCACTAAATTGTTTTAATGACCTCGTCGAATCATCATCAAAATTCCCTTGTACAGCCTTCGCCATAGATCAGGCTACCCAAGGAAATTTGAATGATCCCTCCATTGACCGTTTTCTAGATCTCCTTGGTCATTGTATCAAATCACTGGCTCTAGCCTCAGGTCAATGTAACCCCATTTCAAGTAAAGAAACATTATTGAATGTTTTACAAAAATTACCGCATCTTCGGGACCTTGACATTTCTGCCGTCCAATTTATGATGGACGATTTCAACCCTGGTGACCTCTCACTTCCCTCAATTCAGCGCCTAGTTTTGAATTTAAGTGTCTATCCAGATGAAACCGCCAAATTAATTTTAGGAGCCAGCACAAATTTACAACAATTGCAAAATTTTACCCCAGGGTACACTGATCCTCTCCTACAAATTGGAAAGAGTCACATTGTGACCCAGGTTGCAGAATTTGGATTCATGATTGAGGGTGCGGAACTTGAAAAACAAGAAAGATTTGCAAGGATCAATCCAAAATTGGTAAAATTCCAATTTTCGTACTTTGAAGGATTGCCTGATTCGGATGAAGAAAATGAAGAAAGAGAAGGAGGGAGTTTGGAAAGATTAGCGGGAGCATTCAAAAATATTTTGGTTTCAAGTTATGAGACTCTCCATGAAATTGAATTTTTTGGATTTCCCTCCGACGTCCCGTCCATTTTTTTGGTACCCTTAAAAATACAGAAACTGTCGTTGGGTGTACGGGCCATCAACGCCGATTTGGTGCCATTGCCACTGGGCACAGAAATTGATCAAATTTTTCCAAAGGTGGAGATTTTGTCAGTCACCCTTTGGGGTTGCATTTTACCACCACCTGAATCTCAAGATTTGATTGGACAATTCCCATTGGTCCATACAGTCACCATATTGGATGTAGACATGAACATGATCAATGACCTTTGTCCCTCATTTAAACAATTAAATTTAAGTTGTGACGAGGGCACCAATTTGACCCAAGAAATACCGCAAGCTTTTTTGTTGTGGGGAAATAATTTGACCGGAATCGACCTCACGTTCAATTTTGGTGCCGTGAGATTTCTACCAAATTTTGATTTTGCCTTCACGGGATTTTCAACTGAATTCATGTCAAAGTTAAATCCAAACGAAGCAGAAATCGATTGTGAGGCAGAACGAGTACAGCCATGGATTGGTCACGTGACTGGCGAAATGGACTATTTAATTACAATTTAAATTATTTTACCGACTTTACTTTTGATATAGGATTAAAAATACTCAAAATTTCATTTTAAAATTGTCACTACATTCATCGCCATCGAAGTAGACTTGGATTTACATGGATAAGTGGCGTTTATGGCTTTAAAATGATGCGTGACCTTCAGGTCATTTTGAGTCATGACCTTGACCTTGTTTCGACAGAGAAGAATGAAGGTAAATAATTTGTACTATGTAATTTTTATATGGAAAAATGGCGTGTATTTTTTCATTTCAGAACCCATCGCCATTCCATTCTTTTTACAATCAGTGGCGCCATATGTGAGCGAGTTAATTCTATTTGCAAAATAATTATTAAATTTGTTAATCAACATTGAAATGTATTAACATAATTTTACAGCCAATTTAGGAAATAATTTAAAATTAATATGAAAATGAATTAGAATGATATTTTAAAATTAAAACACGTTCAAATGAAATTGGCGTCCTTGTTAAATTGTGTTCCCTTTATGATTCAAGAAAATTTAAACATTAAAATAAATTGTTTAGCACAATTAAATTCGAGAGAAAATTTAAGAGAGAGCCCAAATGTGACTACTTATTTTAATATGAATTCTGGGTAAAATTTATGAAAACTGGGCCCAAATTAATTACTTATATCATAGTACTCTTTTAAAAACGACCAAATAAATTGAACAATATTTTGTCATCCCGTCACTCGTCTCGTTGTACAGCTTCGAACAGCGGCAAGATAGGCGGCATTGTAGGCGGCGTTGTAGGCGGGATTAAAAGCGGCATTAAATCCCGCATTGTACCCCGAATTGTATGAGCCCATATGCACATGCTTTCCCAAACTCCCCGAACTACTGGCATGACGACTCCATTTGCCCACATCCTCCAGTTGCTCCCCCGAATACATGTACCAGGGGTCATAAGGGGTCATTGATCTTGGGTCGACATCTTCGTACCACCACACTTGCCGTCCCCGCCGTTTGGCTTCCAAGAGTTGACAAAGAGTGACCAGGATGACGAGAATGGTGGACAATTGTAAATTCTTCATTTTCTAAATAATTGACGAATCACCAACTTATGGATGGACCAAAATATTGATAATAATTAAAAATGGGAACTTTACCATTTGAGATGGGTTTGAAAACTTGGAGGTTGAGGTGTATGAGAGAAATGGAGACTTGAATTAAGTTGATGGATGAAGGGGGAAAGTGAGCTCTGAAATATTGTTGTGGATTCTCCGTTGCTCAATTTGTCTGTGGCTCATTGGGAATTCAAGGCATGGAGTTTGGTTCATCTTAATGGGCCATAAAATAATAATTGATTCAATTGAATTCCGTGGAATGATTTTGAATTCCCCATTTAACCCCATCCGTTCTTCCCATCCTAATTATTATTGAGCCTGCCCTTTTTCAAGGTTTTTCACCCATCTCCACTAACAAATTCCCGACAGGTTTTTGACTCCCAATTATTCCCATCATCATTTTAAAGTACAGTAAATGACTTATTAGAGCCCCGGGGTTCTAAAAAATAATTTGAACTTTTCCCCCGGGTTGTATAAGAGGCCCGGGCTGTATCCGAAACTTGCATAAAATCAGATTTATTTATTAATAAGTGAGACAAATATTTTGGGTTTACAATGAGCCTTTTCATCTGGAGTGGACTTTATATAAATTGCCATGTTTTGGCTCCCGTTTTGTCAATTGTTTGTTTGCCATTGTCAATTGATTAAATTTTGTGCAATAAACGGTCAAAAAAGTGCACTAATGGCACAGAAAACTGCGCCATATTCTGTGAATCATGGTATTCTCATAGAACCCCAGGGGTTATATTAGGTGCCGGGGTTCTATAAGGTGTAGGTCATTTACGGTACCAAATAAACCTTGGCACGTAAAAGCCAGCGAGATCTAGAAAGTGAATGTGTTTTCAAAGGTGGATTTTTGGTGTCTTCCTTATGACAAAAATGGTCAACAACAAATACAAATGGTTGATAATTCACTACCAATGACAGAACAGTCATTTTATTTGTTTTACAATGGTCAAAATCACAAAGGTCAAAGGGTAAATTGTGGTTAGGCAAAAGTGCCATAAAGTTGTGGGGCTGGAAGAGGGGCAGGCCAAATGGGGGGGTTGTTAGTTGGGTCAAGTTGGGGGGACTCAAAGAGGGGAGAAAGTTGAGCAAAATGTTGACGAGAATTGAGGCTGAAACTTGTAAAACCAGCAATGGCCACATTTAGTCGAGGTGACTCACCACTTCGATACGAATTTGACAGTCTCCCATTCACATTATTTGATATCGTTCCCGCCAGTCTTGGTCTCGTCCTTGTCACTGACTCTTCCCCTTGACCTGGGTGACCCACAACCAGAGTTTCCCTTGTGTTGACTCCAGTTTGGGGAGATGATTTTCTAAATTAAAAAAAAGGTTTACAATATTTAAAATTTAAATTAGATTAACTAAAGGATTTACGTGGTGATGCAAAGTCTGGTGCAATATTTGAACAAAACTAGAAAGAAGAGGAGAGCCACAATGAAAAATAAAAATAGGAAAAATGGGTACGCACTTTCACCTCCCGCCCCTCCATTTTTGAAATTAGTCACATGTTTCAATACTATCCTTTGTTTATCCTTGTCCACATCATCACAATCCCATTGACCTACGTCACACAAATTTTTAGTTGTTGGCGCCATAAAATGATGAGTATTTTAATAATCATCAGACACATGTTTCGTCTCTGGAGGGAAGATTTAAATGGTTTATTGACGCTTTGTCTTCCTCCATTTGTGAGGCACAAGGCACAATATAATTAAATTAATTTTAACGTAAATACAAAATTTAGTTAAAAGACCAAGAGAAATTTAAAATAAATTGTGGATCTCTTCACGTTGAAGAAGCCAGTTAATTAAATGAAATGTTGGCATAAAAAAGAGTGAGATTAAGTAAATGAAATACATGTAACCCCATGACAAATGGAGAAGGAGGATGACGTCAACATTAAATTTACATTTAACTTGCTTGTCATTTAAGTTTAATGGGGTTATGCAGTCAACAGTGTTGATACGTGTTAGTTTTATTATGTTACAAATATGTACTCACTGCCCTACATCCCCCTCCCCCTCCTTCATTTTTGATAGCAAAGATCAAGGTCCTCCATCTTCATCCATTTCCATTTTTTTACTCAAAATCATTTTTTTAATTATAATAAAATTCATATTAAATATTTTTAATTAAAGACAATTTCATATATTTAAAATTGACAAATTCACAATCACAGCAAAATTAATTTATCTTGAAAAACTTATCAATTTGGAAAAATTGGGAACAATTAAAAATTAAATAGGGGTACTAATCAGTGGGAATTATAAGGAATTCTAACTACGTACATTTTTTTCAAAAAGGGCATAATTTTTTTGAAAAGAGGCAATACTTGAAAATACTTAAATTGCGCACCGAAATTTTAGTGCAAATTGAGCTAAAATCTGAAAAAAGACAACCGATTCTAAAAATGCAATTTTTATGAATTTCTCAGTGTTTGTGATACTTGTTCATCTTCTTGAACTTGTGAGTGATCATTATTTTGACGATCATTTAACAGAGTGACCCGACTCGGGTGACCAGTTAGTGTGGATTTTCCCGCATTGGGCGGGAATGGAGGGTTCTGTCCTGGAGGCGGACAGGAAGACTTTTTGTCCGGGAATTCGGACTTTTCATAAAACTTGTTTAAATTGGTTCTGAAATTCAAAGTTTTTTTTACAGACTCTATTCTCAGAAATTGGATTTTCTCATGAAATCTGGAGTCTGTTTTGGTGAATAATTTTGCAAATTGTATGAAAATTTTTGTATTGGGTATAAATTGGAAGCATAGCTGCCTAAATGATTTGAACTTGCCCTCACCCTTTTTGAATTTTTTTTGACTCGTGCAGTCTCCTACTTTAAAAAGTGCACTCTTTTGCCTTCCGTTCCTCTCCCATACTTTTCAAAAATTCGGGCGCGAAATTCAAATTTACACAGGGAGGGTAAGAAAAAGGGCACTTTTTTGACCAATTTTCGTTTTGCCCTCCTCCCTCCCCTCCTCACTCAAAACAGTGCACTCAAAAAAGTTTGCCCTTCCATTCCCCTTCTGGAGGGCAGCGAAACTTTTTTGCACTTGCACTCCTCTCCTTTCCTCTACAGGCTTTGCCTTTTGCCCTCCTCTAAGGGGAGGGCAAATCCCTATGTATGGGAGGAAAGGGTGGACGTGGACGGCTATGATTGCAGGCAGTGGCGGCGCCAGCCAAAAATGGGGGCGAAGCATTGATTCTTTCCAAAAAGTGCAAAATTGAGCTTCAAAGGGGCATTTAATGGTCAAAAATGACATCTGAAAACTAAGGGAAAAGCAAATGCTTGCTTTACTTGTGCCTAGCGCCGCCACAGATTGCAGGTGGATAGAAAAAAATCTATTTGAATTCCGGTGCCAAGTTCAAATAAATTAAAAAGGCCGAGAGAGTGAGGTGAGGGCTGCATTCTTACTCGACAAAAGTAATAGGAAAACGAACAGCAATACGAAATAACGTTTAACTATTAGTTTTTGAGGATGAGACAAGTTAAGTTAAAAATTTGATATGGGAAAAATGCAATTTAAATTAATCTGGGACAGTTAATTTTTAAAAGGGAATATTTGAATATGTACAAGAAATTTGGACTACGTACAAACAATTAGGGCTACGTACATTTCACTCGTACGTAGTTAACATCTTATACTTCCCTATGGTACTAATACAGCATAGGACTTGAAAAATTAAATTTAAATGTTATAATAAACAAAAATTAAATTATCGGTAAAACTGTTGACGTCTCCAGTAAATTTGTGAGGGGACAATCAAATGGCAGGACAGGCTAGGAAAAATAATTTATTATTTTATATGATAAATATTTTAATTACTATTATGACGAGGTGGAGTCTACGAGAATGAGAATGGATTTTAGCTTTGGTTTGAGTATTCTTTATGACAAATTTAATTAAAATATTTTACCAAGGACAATATTAGATTTACACCTCCATTTTTAGTTGTCAAAAGTTGGTTTTCTTAATTCTTGTGTCATTTCATGAGTTTTCTCAAAGTTTTTAATTACAGGTAAACATTTTCCCATGTACATTTTTTTCTGCATGCTTTGACTATATAAAAGTAGTCAATTTAGATTGGTCTTTCATTACCACGTGAAGGCCACTAGCTTGCGTGTTAAATCTTTCACGTGTTCCTCCCATGAAAAAAGCCGCTGAAAAAAAATGTTCAAGTACTTTATCTCCACTTAATTACAATTATCACACGCTGACTCACCCCATTCCAATTATTTTGCCCGTTTTCATTCTCATTGGAGAGTGTACAAAATCACCGTCAAAATGAAGCTTGTGGGACTTCTCTTAATCGTACTTGCAAGTGGGGCACAAAGTGCCAACATTTTATTTTATTTTGGTGTCGCCACCTACTCCCACCGCATGCAGGCATGGCCCCTCGTCCAAGAATTAGCCAACAGAGGTCACCAGGTCACTTTTCTGAGTGGTTTCCCTCCAAAATTATCCCAAAAGAATGACAAAGTGACCGAGTACGTGCCCAAATCATTGGAAACGTTGATGAAGGAAACGGTAGGGGGCGATTCGGATTTAATTAAGAATCGGATGGAAGGGAACGCCGTTAAAATTTGGCACGACGTAGAAATGATGGGCACAGTCACGTGTGAAGCTTTAATGAAGGACGAGGAGTACGTCAACTGGATTAAGACTACAAAATTTGATTTAATTTTAATTGACATTCTCCACAACGACTGCGCACTCGGTATCGCTCACTATCAAAAAGCGCCCTTCATCATTATTGGCACTAGCCATCCCCTCATGTGGTATACCCACGACCGCCATTATAATACATTGCTCAAATTAAATTTAATTGTAATTAATATTTTAGGGTGTACGACATTTATGGAATTCCAGCTCAGACGTCTTGGATTGCAGACTTGGCCCTGGCTTTCCCGGGAGAGAAGGACATGAGTTATTTTGACCGAGTTCAAAATACCCTGAGTCATTTGTACTGGCATTATTCCCGTGTTTTTTTCATGTATCCCAAAATTGAAAAGGCGGTGAATCAAGCTTTGAATTTACGTGGGGAGGATGAGCTCAATATACGAAAATTGGAGAGGGAAGCCAGTTTGGTTTTACAAAATACCCATTTCAGTTTTGAACACTCCAGGTCATTGCCCCCACTTTGGGTCTCTGTCGGTGGTATGCACGTCATCAAGTCTGCCGTCAAGCCCCTCCCCAATGTAAGTCCACTCATCACGTGCTCTACAATAAATTGACAGCCTTTCATTTGAAATCTTTGTAGGACATGAAGAAATTTGTGGATGAGTCAGGAGACGGAGGATTCATTTACGTCAGTTTTGGAACTGGCGCTCAAATTTCCAAGGTAATTTGCATTTTAATTAGTCCAAGACAATTAATTAAAGTGTGTTCAATGTTCAAGGCTGAGCCGGAATTACAAAAACAATTTTTCTACGCCCTGGGGAATTCAAGTACTCGTTTCCTTTGGAAATGGGAGGGGCCAGTCCCTGCGGACATGCCCAAGAATGTCTTGACTTCCAATTGGATGCCACAATCTGATATTTTAGGTATTTCAAAAAACCCGCTTTGTAATTAATTGCGTACTTAAAATGATGATTGGTTACTTTCAGCCCATCCCAAAATAAAAGCGTTTGTGACCCATGGCGGTAGGTCGATATTCAAATTAATTTTGGCGGAGGAATTAAAGGTTGAATGTATTTTCAGGACTGTTGTCCATTCAAGAGGCCATTTCTAATGGAGTCCCATTAATTGTGTTCCCCCTTTTTGCTGGTAATTGACTAATGAGAGATACCAGTTAATTGTAGTTAAAATTATGTTGTTGAGTACAGAACAAGATTACAATGCTGGGAGGATTCAAAGTATTGGTTGTGGCATCCGTCTTGAAATTGTGGGCATCACCCAATATGACATTCAAACTGCTGTCCACAACATTTTAACTGATTCCAAGTAACAATTTTGAATTTCCCGCCAATTCAAACATTTTATTTGAATAAAATTGAGGTTTCATTTTGAACTGTAGATACAAAACGAAAATGAAGGAGACCTGGACAGTTTTTCATGACAGGCAGAATCCGCCTCTAGAGACTGCCATCTGGTGGGTAGAGTACGTACTCCGCCATAAATCCACGCCATTTCTAACTCCGCAAAGTGTTCACCAGAGTTGGTATCAAACCCGCCTCTTGGATGTCTGGGCCCTCATTTTTGGCCCATTTTTCATTCTTTTTGGTCTCCTCCTGGGTCGTTGTTCAAACAAAAAAAATTGTCACGAAAATTGTGGGCACGACAAAAAAAAGAAAATTAATTAATTGGTCATTCAAGAGAGCTACTCTCAAATTCAAATAACATTGGAGTGTATTCCAAATGAAAAATTTATTTTGAGAATTTATTTTCTTATAAGGAAGGAATTTCAAAATTTGGCGGTATGAATAAATTTTTTGTTCTAATTTTGTTGTTTTGCTATTTGGTCTAAAATGGGCGATTTTTTTTTATTTTTAGATAAATTCAATTTTATTGATTGGAATGTAGAATGTACAATTAATGATAAGTGAATGGAGTGGAATAAATGAAAAGGTTAGCGCTTGCGACAAAGAATGGGGAAGGTCTCGCAAGATTTGTAAGTTTTTGTGATTTTCTCATCATCTCTGGGTATCCAGTCCTCCGGGTCAAAAGTGGGGTCTTCAGGAATGACCTGGGGATTGGGCTTTGGTTTGTCTTGAGTATACAAACCCTCACTCCGAGGAGCTGATGGACATTCAATTAAAAGTTTCATTAAAAATTAAATGATTGGAATAAAATTCTCACCTTGAAGAGCTCTCACGTGACGGCCCAAGGACTGGCAGGCCATGGAAAGAATGAGAAGGAGGACCAGAAAATAAAATTGTTGTTTGTAGTTTTCCATGTTGAGACTTTGTCCACAGAAATGCAAGTGAAGAATGGAAGCCCAGAACGGGAGGATGAAAGAAAGACGTCATTCAATTGTGGAATTTGTTCAAGATTAGGAGAGAGTCGTAGATAAATCCATGGAAGACGCAATTAACCGCATTTTGTAGTCCTGACCTCCTGACTTTACACCTGGACTTTGAATTTCATACGATTCTGAACAATCCCGGACTCGTATTTACATACCCTACATGAGATTGGCACCTTGTATTTTTTGTTGGATTATTGGCCATGTAAAATCAACCTATTAGGGGTAAAATT
>JAQIVZ010002286.1:0-22130 GCA_034700945.1 Arrhopalites spinosus
TTGCAAATGATTTCTGCCGAATTTCAATTTCTAATCATGAACGTCAAAAATCTGTGAATTTGCATAATTTACTGTGATCTTGACTACGAGTCATTTGAACGATGGAGGGATGGGGGACGCCCACTTTGGGTGGTGGTTGATGAGCGTGGGGTGCCAAAAGGGATTACAGGTGAAGAAAGATTTGACTTTATGGGCGAGGCACGTGCCAATTTTCAAAAATCATTACGAGCTTTCCAATTCTTCCCAATTTTTGGCCACCTCTCAAATCCTCTCTCAGCCTCGCTTGTTCCTTGGCAGGGATCATAAATATTGTGGGGAAGATGCACAATCCGATAATTGTAGTAAAAAGCTTTTCTTGTGACTCTAAAGATAACTTAAAATTAATTGAGTGAAAACTCCGCATGCAAATTCTCCTCCGTTCAAATGCAGCAAATTCACATATTTTTTTTGCATCTTTGTCTCACTCTAAATTGCATCTGAGGTCCTTGCAGAAAGTTTGTTATTTTTAGCATTTAAAAATTCATCAACCTTCTGGAAACACCCAAAATATTTTCCCTTTTATTTTCATTCAAGACACGGGTAGAATTAAAAATGTAAATATGGGGCATCAATTTAATTGTGATTAGGGTCTCAGAAAATGGGAAAGACGTTCTCAAGTTCACTGACAAGTCGATAAAAGTTTCTGTTGGTTTTGGCTCTGGTGAGATTTCTTTGAGGAAGTGGAGGATGACGTCACACTTCCTCCGACACTTTTTTTGCGGTCCAGACAATTTCCCTGAGAAGCTCAGCCCCGCTTTGACTCTCTTGACTCTCTTGACTCTGTTGACTCTTATTCGCAATATAAAAATTTGAGCTCCCCTCTCTGGTCCATGTCAACCCTTTTCCTGTTGTGGTCTCCCAATTATCGTTAATTGATAACAAAATTTATTTTAACCTCGCCAATGACCAAGCCGATAATTTTCTTTGTTTTAAACTTGGAGTGGTTTTCAACATGAACAGAAAGTTTAATTAGAAATTAAATTTAGCAAAGTTAACTAATTAAAGTTTTGTCATGAGACCCTTCAATTTTTATTTAATTGTGGCCCATCTTGTCATTCTTCAACTTTGTTGTTATCATGGCCACGTGGTACTCCAAATTTGTCATGATGGACAACTCCAAGAGTCACCTGACCTCTGGACAACTCCGGCTTCACTCCGAGCGCACCAATCAAATTTTGTGGAGAGTGAACTAAAGTCGAAAATGAGGGACAATTTTTACAAATTTCAGTTCAAGAAATTTACTTGGCCAGACTTAAATGAAAAAAATGAAACTTTGAGAGAAAATGAGAATAAATTCAAAATTATTCACGTGACTGGCTTCAGACCAGGACAAATTGACCATGGAGCCTTGGAATATTCTGATGAGTCTGCTGTGTTAGCCGCGACAATTCGTCACAAGAATTATTTGACCCCACGTGGATTCTTAAAAATTGGGGACAGTTTAACTTCGTCAGCGACATTTTTAAACCCACGACATTATTGCATTTTCAAGTATATTAAAATTATTACAATTAAATTAAATATAATTACATTAATGTACAATTTTTAAACCCCTCAGCATCACCGAAGATGAAATGGAGGTTCAAGTGAAATGGCCGCCACGAATCATTCCAAAGTGCTGCCCTCCAGGATTTGTATTTCAGGTCAACTTGAGCGCATCAGACGAGACGGAGGCGTTTTTTGGTTGTGTTGAGACTTCCGTCGAATGGGAGCCCTTCATTTATGACCACATTTCAGACCAACAACCTCGTCCAAATTCGATGACCTTTGACTTCCGATCGAGATTTGACTGGCGAGGGCAGTGCATCAATTTTACCCGTTTTATAATTCCCCGGACGTTGCCTCCTCTCCCCAGTGCCACCACAAATTCTTCTGCTTATAGAAGACGACAGTAGGTCAACAAAAATGTTTTTTAATAACGGCGCACAATTTTAAATTGGAACGTTGATGGCAGGATTCGATTGGTGGGGGGTCAGGTCATGACACGAATCAGCGGGAATCACAACTGGAATCGAGAGCCGAAAAAACCCAAGGAAAATTTTTGCATGGATGGCCTTTGGGACGTGGGAAACTCCTCGGAGTACGAGCTCAATGAAGACAATCAAATTCTCATCACATGCAAACCCCACACCGTAAATTAATTAATTAAATTAATTATATTGGATCAATTAAATTAAATAAAATAATTTTCACAAATTAAAGTGGTAACTTAATAAAAAAATATTGGGTGTGTGTAGGACCGAACGGGAATACGGCGGGTGTACATTTACGTCGTTTTGGCGGCGGCATTTTTCCTTCTCCTGATCGTCATCGTCTACGGTCTCATTTGGAGTCAATTGACAGTCCATGGGTGGACAGTGACCTTTTTTGCCCTCTCCATGTGCCTCTGGTTCCTCTTTTATGCCGCAGGGCTGGGGGTCAATCTCCGTGGCGGGCCTCCTCTCGCAGAAACGCCCTTTTGCGTGTCCCTTGGAGTCCTCGTCCATTTTTTCCATCTCTCGACCTTCACGTGGATGACTGTCATGAACTTTGACCTCTGGTCTTCCATCACGTAGAAACTGACCTTTATTTTAGTTTTTGACTTTTATTGTAAATATTTCGTGTTTTGTAGGTCATTGACAATAAGGCCTACTAGTGCGGCATACAAATGGAATCGATTTTTGACTTATGTTACTTTTGCGTTTGGCATTCCAACCGTCGTCGTCTCCGTCGCGATCACCATCGAGGCTGCCTTTGGGTGAGTTTGGTCGCCATTTTGAATTATGGCACATTTTTAAAAAAATAAAATAAAGTTTGATTCTCTAGGAGATTTGAGGAAGGCGTGATTCGACCACAATATGGCCAATGGCGTAAGTTTTGTTGACTTTCACTTGATTAAATATTGGGATTTAATTGTGATTAAATATTGGGATTTAATTGTGATTAAATATTGGAATTTAATTGTGATTAAATATTGGGATTTAATCGTGATTAAATATTGGGATTTAATTGTGATTAAATATTGGGGATGTGTTGATGGTTGTTGAAGGTTGTGTGGTGGATGACTCGGCCTATTTGTATTACGTTTTGTGCATTGACCTCTTCATGATCAGCCTCAATCTCCTCCTCGCCCTCAGCACTGGGCGCCACATGTGGGCCTTCAAGAAAAGGACCAAACGGGTCCATGGCGCCAAGTCCGAGTATGACCTCAATTTTTTTAGTCAATTAAAAGGGCAATTTAATTTAATTGGTGGGGTGATTTGGGAATAGGATTGACCTGTTTAAGCGACTGTTTGTGATATTGGGGTTCTGTTGGATCCTGGACATTGTGACCTTTTGGGTGGACGACATAAATATGAGCTGGTTCCAAGTGGTGGGGAACATGGCCAACATCCTCCAGGCCGTGGCCTTTGCCTGGGTCTTCCTCTCCAAAAAAGACATCCGCGACAAACTTCGCACCAAATTCAGACCCCCAGACTCTGCCCCACAGAGCGGGACTCAATTTACAACTTGAATCGACCAAGTTTTAATGTGCAAAATTAAGTAAGTTTATTATTATTATTGACTAAGTTTTAATGTGCAAAATTAATTAAAATTTTAAATACTTTGCCAATTACAAAGATGGAAATAAAACATTTGCTCATTTTAAAATTTAATGTCAAATTAATTGTCATTGCAATTACACATTAGAGGAGCACAATTTGAGCATTTTTCTACTGGAAAGTGAGGAGGAGACTCACGACTTGTTGGGTTACAAAATTGACAAAATTGGGAGTGGAAATTCGTTCGAGGGTATGAAAGTTCCCCACTTTAATCCCCACATTCTCTATCGACTCCACCCTCCGCCCCATCAACTTCCGGTTCTCTCCACGTCGAAGGCCCTGACTGACCCTTAAAATGCCCGCCTTGAACTCCTCCTCCCTTGTCCTAAACCGTGACAAAACCAAAGGCACAATAAATTCCAAGTCCGGCAAAGACAACAACAAGAAGGGCATGACCGGAAGTGGTGAAAATTTCAATTCCAAAAAAGAGTCCCGTGATGGACACAGACATTAGAAAAAGTTTTTGACTGAAAATAATAAAGCGTCAAACCCCGTTTCGGAATTGCGATTTCGGCTACTTGAAATATGAAAAGGTTTTTGTTTTTACCCGAGTAGCTAAATGAGTTGTCATCTATGGAATACAGTAAAAAATATAAAATGCATGTAATTAATTCGCTAAATACAAATAAAATGGCATGTTTGTTTTTAATAACAAAGCTGCTATTCCATTTTTTAAAATGATACTTTCAACTTTTTTTTTAAAAAAAATTGAATTTTTTTGGTACTTTCTTTGACCTTGACATGACTTGCTTACGTCGACACTCCGTTCTTATAAACCCGGGTCCCTTAATTTATGGAAATGGGCTTTCTCATGTTTAAATATTTATTTCCAAAATTTTAAGGCGCACATTTTAAACACCAAAAGTGACTGCCGAAAATCGTTTTATTTTTCAAATAAAAAGCCTGGTAGTCTCTTCTACTTCCTTGCAATCCTCAAAATTTTGTGAATTATTGGCTATTAAATGGTGGAACTTTTTGTATAAAAAAATCATGATTTGTTTTTTTTAATTTGTGTAGAGACGTGGATGACAAGAAAACTGTAAATTATTTTTCGCCAGTCCTCTGTGGGTCAATTTGTACCTTGAGAAAAGGAGACGTTCCACAACTTGATGAGAGATTGACAATCCCCATCAATGGGTTGACTTGTAAACAGTCAAAATATTTTTAATATTTAAATTTAATTTATTCCATTACCGTCTTCCATTTTAATTTGTCTCTACTTCTCTACACATGACCGTGCTCAATCCGTGACAGACAAATTACGCGCTCATTCTTTCCCAAGAAACTTTCAATAGAGCACGGGCGTCTTCGCCTGGTCATCCCTTCGTGCTGTCGCATAATTAACCTTCCCTCCCAAAATTTACAAAATGGGACGACCTACACTGAATTTTGTATTGTTGACATTGAATTGAATGTCCGAGTGACCCTCTGGCCCACTCGTGAAATTCTCAGTCGCCACCTTGACATTCAGTCGTCCACTCACCATCTCCCACTTTCCATTCATCTCACAATCCCTCAATTCAATTAATTAAAATGTCTCCATTACACTGGCCAGTCATCAGAGTGACATTTTCAGTTTTGACCACTCTGATTTGTACACTAACCCCACTGACCTCTACTATTGTCCTCTCCAACTCCTCTCATTTATTGTCCAACTGGAACCACGCCGACTTTTCTAAGCAGTCCATTGGCTACAGTCCAAAAGAGCGGGGGTACAGGAAATCAAAATGCAAGTCGACGTTAAAATTTAATAATTAGGTTTTCTCATTTTAAACATAAATTAATCTCAATTAAAATTTTGAATTTCAGTTTTCCCGCTTTTCACGGTGATGCAGTTCACGAATTCGGTGTGTCAGACGACCGACGACGAACGGGGAATTTGTTACATGAGGTCCCTCCCATTTTTCATGCATGCCCCTTTTTTTTGGTTCAGAAAAAGTTGAAGTTGTAATTATTTTTGTATTGCAGGCGACAATGCCAAAATTTGGGAGGGCGGGGTTATGGCTCCTGTGCGAGGGGCCTTGGCGTTTGCTGTCAATGTACAAAATTGTTATAACCATCCATTATTTCCTGAGTGGACCTTTTTTGAGGTCACAGAGACTAATAAAGTTTGAAAATGATTTTTTGCAGTTGAGGCTGGATGTGGGCAGGTGGTGACCCAAAATGAAACGCTCTTCCGGAATCCGAATTTCCCCTCCAAGTACAAACCCACGGGCGGGAGTGACGTCTGTCAAGTTCGAGTGAGGAAGAGCCCCAACGTCTGCCAATTGCGATTAAACTTTTACAAATTTGAAATTGACGGGCCCGCGGGTCTCTCCTCCCAAACGTCAACGGAAGTGGGTCAATGCAAAACGGACGCCCTGGCCATCACTTCTTCCGGGGCCATCGTCCCCCAACTTTGTGGCATTTTGAAGGATCAACATTGTGAGTCCCTCCCCATTTCAAGGCCTCTAAAATTAATTTGAAGAATAATTAAAATAATTAAAATTATTGGGGACGATTTTTAGTGTACGTGGATTTTGGGTCAAGTGACACGATCACACTCAACTTGATGTTGAGTGGCAACGTAGGGATAGAGCGGGAGTGGGACATTGAAATTCTCATGATTTCCTGCAACTCCCTCGCTAAAGGTCAGTCCCTTATTCCATTTAAATTTAATTGTCAGGTAGGGTCATGACCTTTTCATTTGTTTTTTTATTTTAATAGCTCCTGTGGGATGTCTGCAATACTTCACGGGAATGTCGGGGCCAGTCGAGTCCTTCAATTACCCGGGAGGAATTCATCTGAGTGACCAGGACTACTCCATTTGTGTCCGAGCAGAAGATGGCATGCGAGCCATTGAGGTCAGCCCATGTCATTCTCTAGTCATTTTTAGAAATAATTTGACATTTTAATTTTTAGTGGTCGGGATGCTCACCTGCCGCCGTCAGAATTTCGGGGCCGCCGACATTGCCCACACAGCCCACGTGCCCCACCACCAATTTCAACGATTATTTGACCATCATGGGCGGGGTCCAGTACCCGCCATCGACCCCAGGGACTTCCCCGCTTTCCACCACAGATCGATTTTGTGATGCCAGTTTCAGGTTGACCTCCAACTACGTCCGATGTAAGCTTGACCCTTAACCCCGTTCATTAGTAATGCTTGTTTTTTAATTATTTTTGTTGGATTAATTAGCGACTGTGCGGCCGTTCATTTTGCACTTGAGGACGGACAATCGGGAGTTGGGGCTGACGGTGGACGCGAGCGTGGGATTTTGTCTGAAATGGCAAATGCAACCCTATTAAACATTCAACTTTTATTTAACTCTCATTTACATTAAAATGCACAATAAATTGTATCAAAATATTTTTTTCCACTTTGCATTTTTGTATTCGCAATTTTTTTGTACTTTAAAATATCAAAAATCAATCGTCGACTGGCCTCCTCAAGATAAAAGCCAAAGCTTGGAAGTCATCTGGACGAGGTGGGCAAAATGTATTAATTTTATCAATCCCATTTGTTGATTGTCATGTTCACCTCTTGTAAAAAAAATGTCTTCTGCCAAAAGCCATCTCTCTTCATTTATCTTCCAGTGATCCTTGAAGGGGCAAAATTCAAGGACAACATGAACGACGGAGAATCCTTGCAAGATGGTGGGATGGTATAAATGAAATGCTAAATTATGTGTAAAATCATAGTCACACCCCACATTATGTTTAATTGTCAAATTCAGAGAAATATTTTTGAATGGTAAATAGTTCATAAATTTTCCAACACACTTGACAGGTTGATCCTACTAAAACAACTTGGTTATTTAATTAGTAAATTTAAAGAGCTGATTAAGTTGATGCCATCATTTTCAATAGTGTTGCGGTAAATAATGAAATTAAATGAAGAGCTCCACTTTAGTTTTGTTACAGAGACGGTACACTTGATGACGTACTTGACCAGCCACGTGAATGACATACAAGACACACGTGACTGCACCCCTTTTGATGGCATGTCGAAAATAATAACACAATTCAATGATGAGGATGACCGTGTCAAACATTTTTAAAAAAGTTCCCTTCGACAGTGTTTTCGGATTCATTGGTGGAGCACAATGCGCCAATGGTACCTCCTGTAAAAACTCAGGTGAGGAGGGAAATTCAAACTTGATTGTGAATTTATTTAAAACTTTTTATTTTGTAGCCATTAAAAATACTCCATTGGTCGACATGAAATGCAGGAAGTAATCAGTGACAATATGTAGCATGACCTTTTGACATGGATGCCCTCTTTTACTCAATTTTAATAAACTGAATGGATTCACCAATTTACTTTTAATTTCACAAATTATTAAATCATTTATTAAGAAATTTTTTTGAAAAAATCTAATCGTTTTGTGCGGGTAATATTATAACCATATGTGCAAAACTTAAACTACCAATTAAATCATTTCATTTAAATAAAATTTAAATGTGTTATTTAATTATCCCGAACTCAATTTCCATTCATGTATCTCTAAATACATTTTAGAGTGGTAATCTAAAACAGAGTGGCGCATTTTTAAAAAAACCGCTCAGAAAACTTGTCATAAATCAAAAAATTATTTAATGTTGAAAAAAACAAGGGAAATATTTCATAGTTAAACATAAAAAGTCGACAGTTTTAAAATATTAATTGTCCATTGTCAAAACGATGGACACGTGCCACTAAAAAAAACATTCAATCACTCGACAAGACGACGGCAAGATTCTTTGGCTGACAGTAGAATCAAAATGGCTCTCTCTGATTTACTTTTCTTAGTCCTTGGTATAGCCATCAGCTGGAGCCACTGTCAGAAAAGTGGGAATGAACCCTTGACTGGACCGAGACTGAGCTTCAATGAACCATGTGAGGAGCAATACCAAAGAATGTCCGAAACTGTAGTGAAAAGGATAGTACCTGGGCATAACTACTTTGAGGATTGTTCTAAAATCCAATCCGATGGTGGCAACAAGGTCAAAAATCTTTGCAACCCATGCCACTTTCTTTCCTGTCTACCCGTCATAAATGGCTCTCAAGTAAGAACCACCGGAATGGAGGTCGTGATTACTGGACTTAAAGATGAGGAGAGAGTAGTGACTCTTCCAGGTACTTGTCAATGCCTTGAAGGGTCAATTTGGGGTGTTGGGAAGGGTATTCGTAGCCTCAATCCTGAGCACACTTGCGTTATTCCTCTTGACTCGCCCTGTGGCGACAATCCCAGCCTTCCAGCCTGCGTTAACGGTACTCTCTGTTACCCCACAAGTATGACTAAACATTTAAATATTATAGTCAATTTACTTGTACTCATCTTTCTTATTTTGTAGGTCAACCTTCCTCAAAACATACACATTCCTGCACACCTGTAAAAGCAAAATCATGACCTCTTGACCATTATGCCTTTTTTATTCAATTTTAATAAATAGAATTTAATTTTAGAGAGAATTAAAATGTCCATTGCAAATATCATTCAATTTTAATGATTCTCACAAACATTTTACAATTTTATTTTTATTTTTGATCATTTTTGAACAATGTCCAAATAAAGTCAAGATTTGAGTGGAAAACTTAATTTAATTTAAATGGAGAGACACAAAATATTTCTCAGGTAATTTGTCCTTCATTTCCATTGGAGATGGACTCACCTTCCATTAGGAAGCTTAAAATAAGTGAAGGACTCAAATTAGGGGCTAATGAGTCCCATGGAATGCGTCAACAATTCCAGAAATGGACCTCCTCAAGGCCAATGACCCCACTCAGCTAATGTCCATCCTAAATGACAGTCCTTCATTACAAAAAATATTCAAGTGGACGCCCCTTGAGTTTCAACTTTTCATTTTTTTCTCGTCTTGTTTTTTTGGCCAGATGGCCCACTCAAAATTTCGTCTTTCAATTTTTTTAGTATTTTTTTCCATTTTTGTCTCCACCTGGGCCTGTCAGTCGAGTGCGTCTCCCATCTCAAAATTATTTAAGGGCACTCCACCAGTTAAGACTAAAAAAACGAAATTTTAATTTCAGATTTCTTCACAAAGAAGGAGGTCAAGAAGGAGTCTCCAAAGTCTGACCCTTGGTCAGAGGTCGACGTTGCCTCGATTCAGAGGCGAATCGCAGAAAATTGTGGTGAGTGTACTCTGGATTCAATTAAAAGTTTAAATTAATTTAAGTTTTATTTTGGGGAGTGCAGAATGTGGTGGAGGTCGACGGCGGTCATTCCGAATTTCGGGTGGCGGCGATGCAGATAAAAATGAATTTCCTTTTCAGGCGGCCATTGTCTATCGGAATACTCGAATCCCTTTTTGTGGGGGGACTTTAATTAATAGCAAATTTATTTTGACTGCCGCCCATTGTCTTCTTAATTTGCCCAAAATTTTAACGAGCAGGACGGAGGATTTTCTCGTGGAAAATGACTTTCAAATTTTACTCAACGCCCACAAACTAAAACCCTTGACCCACCACTCCACCCTTGAACTCTACCGCAGGTCATTAATTCAAAATAATTAATTTTTTAATTAAACTAAAATATTGGACTCCATTTAATTAGGTTAGTCGTCAATTCGTGGGAATTGGATCCGGAGGATGCGGAGCAAGATTTCAAGGAGGGGACCCTGCGATTTGACGTCAAACGAAAAATATTTCACCCCGAATTTGTGACCTCGTACAGGAAATTGGGGTGAGATTTTAAATTCTCAATTAATGGATTTTTAATTATTATAATTTATTTTAATTAACAATTTGCGCAGATTTGACCATGACGTGGGTCTTGTGGAGTTGAGAACTCCCATCAATTTTTCCCTGGTCAACTCCCCCGTTCCGATTTGCCTGCCCACAGAGGACGAACCAGAAAATTATCAAGGGACCACAGCCACGACTATTGGATGGGGCAGGATGAATTTCAAAGACTTGACCTCGGGGTCACCCATCCTCCAAAAACTTCAAATGCCCGTCTACTCTCTGGACGAATGTTCTCAGTTGTCCGGGGTTGAGGTCACTCGGAGTTTTATTTGTGCGGGGCATCAAACCAAGAGGAAGGACATTGGCAAAGTATTTCAATTAAATTTTTCATCAATTAAATTTAATTGTCATCCCTCATTTATTTTTGTCTTTATTTTATAGAGTGACTCTGGGGGTCCCTTGGTTGTCCTCCGCTCAGGGAAGTTTGTCCAGATTGGGATCGTTTCGTGGGGATCCGGGGAAGAGGATGGCCATGTTGCGTCTGCTTTCACCCGCGTTTCTGGTATTTTAATTAATTTAAAATAAATTTTATTCGAGTCACAAATTAAATGGGGGTATTATTAATCGGGCAGTAAAAATAATGAAAGTGGCAGTAAATCTACAACAGTAAAAATAATGATTTTGCAAGTAAAAATCATGACTTTGACAGTAAAAATTTTGAAAGTAGCAGTAAATTTTTGGCCGTAAAAATAATGAAGTTGGAAGTAAAAATCATGATTCTGACAGTAAAAATAATAACACTGGCAGTATAAATAATGAAACTGGTGGTAAAATTAGATGAATTAATTTAAATATAACTGAGTTGGGTCGGCAGTAAAAAATCATCATTTTGGTGATAAAAATAATGATTTTCTCAAGAAATAAATTTTGTTTAAAAATAAGAATAACAATTTAATAAGAGAATTGGTAGAACCAGTGCAGTAAGAATGTAGGGTGAGATAATTTTTCAAGAAACAACCGCACAATTCAAGCAGGGCAATTGCTGAACTATTGGGATATGTTGAGGTATAACCGAATGGGCTTTTGGGAGGTCACCTTACATGTTTTCTAAAATTATTAATGTATTTACTGCCGGATCATTATTTTTACTGCTAGATCCAGGCCCGTAGCGTCAAAATTTTCGAGGTGACGGTAGACCATGAGGGCCCGGCCTTTTTTTGGCCTTTTTTTGTTGATTTTGGGTTTTCACTGAAAAAATAATATAACCTTGCCAGTGCTGGCTACTTCATGGTTTCTTGCGCAAGGCTACATAGTCAAATCCAATTGAAAAAAGCTTGCAAATTGTATACTCTGAAAATAATAAGGAAATTGAAGGGCGAGCGTAGCGAGCCAGAAAAAATTTCGCATTTTTTCTCCTAAAATGAATTAAAACAATAAAAATTGTTTTAACAATTTCCAAGCCCGGCCGCCGCCAACGACCGTGGCCCGGCCCTCCGCAGAAATGACCTGGCCCGGCCTGTCGGTGGGCATACCCTGGCAGCCTCGACGCTACGGTCCTGGCTAGATCAGTATTTTACTGCCTGATTATTAGTTTTACTGCCAGGTTCATGAAATTTAATGCTAATTTCATTAAAAATACTGCCACCGAAATTAGCGTCCAATTAAATGTTGGCAATTTAATTGTGAATAGAATTTTTGCCTTGGATGTTTTATCACATGACCCAATCAGTCGATGGCTCAGACCCTGCGGACATTTCTTGGTGTCGTGACGAGTTCAAAATTGACGTAGAGGAGGACACAAAAACTGAGGTCACAACAATTGACGTCATATTGACAACTGAGGCCACAACAACTGACATTAATGACAATGTGGATGACACGATGACTGACCTGACAACAGTGGAAAGTGAGACGGTGGAACCGGAACAGTTGACCTTTGATTCTTATTCTCAACCATCACAAATAAATTAATTGCACAATGACAAATTATAATTATTTTTTGTGTACACTCCTCAATTTAATAGACACCCCGGGCATCCTCTTTCGTAATGAGTTGTTCTAAATTTGTATTTTTCCGGGGACATTAATTTTTGTCTTTGATTAAAAAACTTAAAAGGAAACTTAACTGCGTCGTTCTATTAAATTGGCAGAGGTCAACAAAATAAAAAAGCCAGGTTTTTTATCAAAAATAAGTTATACTTTTCAATATTGTAAAAAAGTGGACAAACATTCCAAAAAAAATAAATAAAAAATGAACGCGACCTATGTAGGCCATAAATTACTTTTTCGTTCCGAGAAAGTGACATATTTCTAGCCCCAAAATATGCCCAACCCGGAAAGTAAATTGAATTATCAATCATCAAAAAGTAAACAAAACTGCCTTCCTTTTCCTCCATTCCCCATCTCACAAAGGCTAAAAAATTATTCAAATTAAAATTCGCAACTGAGGCGTTCATCATGTCCTTCATTTTCGTTTTCGTTACAAACTAAAATTTTTAAAATGAAACCAAAAATGTGGCCATATTTTCCCATAAAAATAATCCCCAAAGAACACAAAATCCAGAGACGCCAAATTGGCCAGGACAATGGACTTGACCTCGTCATGACTTGTCTTCAGCTACTGGGAAATTCCCCACTGACACAGAATGGGGAGAAATATGAATTTAAATGGCGGAAAATAGGGACTTTATGGGCTCTCTTCATGCGCGGGTTTTTTGGGTTCATCATGATCCTCTTCATTTTCCACATCGCCCTTGAAATCCCCCTCATTCCCTATCTACAGTAAGTCATCTCCAGTTTTAATTTTTAATTCAATTTTAATTAACAAACTGACAATCTTTTTGTTTGTAGTGTGCGTTATGCGAATGATTTGATTGAAAATGGCCTGAGGGGGGACCAATCGATGAACAAAGAGAAATTGAAGGCCGTCATGCTTTCCTTGAAATTTTCGTACATTCTCGTTCCCATTTTTCAAATATTGAGCATTCACTGGGGTTGGTTCAACACTGAAGAGTTGGCGCTTTATTTGAACACGTGGTCCTCAATCTCTCACGAATTTTCAATGGCCTTTCCTGCCCCGCCACTCAAAGATGACCAATATTTACGTTATGAGAAAAAAACCAAAAGATTCAAATGGAAATTGGTCCTCCGGACCGTTGGCCCTGTCCTCGTCTCCATTCCAATTTTTTTGTCAGGGACCATCACGGGCTCTGACGCCTCTTCTGTCACGTCCGCCATTTTTTATTCTGTCTTTTTTGTTCATTTTGCTTTTGTAGAACTTTTGGAGGATGCCAAAATTATTTTGATGTGTCACAAGGTCGCTGATTCCTTCACCAAGGTCAATTCTTCAATATTTTTTGTTAATGAATTTTGTGGAATTAATTTAAAAAAAATTAATTGGCCTCAGATTTGGATGAGCATTGTGGAGAGTGTGCGATGGGAGTCGTTGACCGAGGAACGGGTCGAGTCATGGCGTTTGGTGGTTTGCCGTGTCAAATCCCAGGGTCAATTGCTCTCGACCTATGCCAAGGCAGGTCAGCTGTCCTTTCTCATGAATATCATTTCAACTGGGACAGTTTTGGTTTACAATGGACTGAACCTGTCTTGGGGGTCACCGATGGGGTTCAGGGTGTCCGTTATGGACTTGGGATTCTGCCTCATGATGCTCTGGCGTCTATACGATAAGGCTGACATGGCCGAACATATCACGGAACAGGTTGCCATTAAATTATACTTAAACATGGAGATCAGTTATTAAATTTAAATTTACCGGGTAGGAAGCAAGTATTGCTCACGAGTTGATGCGAATGCGCTTTTCAAAATGCAGCTTAGCTGTTCAAGCTCAAGTAACTAACAATCATTAAATTAAATTACTGTATACACTCGAAATATCGCCCGGCCAAAAAAAGTTTCAGGCCGGGTAGTACGTTGAGTACATACGGTAGTTTGACTGTTTTGTAATGTTGATTAAATTGATGGAATGCTTTTTTTGATGATTGAAGGTGAGACTGATACACGATTTGATTGTCCAAAGCCGATCGGAAATTCAATTAGGAAGTTATGTCCTCCTGAGCAAAAAACTTTTCATTAGCGTAAGAATTTTTCATTCACAATCAAAATTCAATTTATTTATATTTTTAAAATATTTTTTTGTATGATTTTTCTCTAGATTTTTACGCAGATAATTTCGTATCTAATTGTCCTCATGCAATTTATTCCCACTCATGCAACTTAATCTCAATTAATGAAAACAAATTAACGAAAATGTTTCATCATTTAAATTGTCATAAATGTAATTATTTTGGGGATTGGGATAATTCACTAATTGGGCATTTCAATGCAAATTGAAAGAATAATTTTCATTTAATTGACCACACGATAAGAGACTCATTATTTTATTTCTGTGCAGATCATTTTCAAATTAGACAAAAAGGTTTAATTGGAATTAAATGCCGTGCTAATTTTATTTTCTAATTTTACAAACTACTGGCATATTGATGGCAGTTAAAATTAATTTTAGTAATCAACGAAGTGTAATGAGAAGGGTGCCGATGTGAGTGAGACAGAAATGAAGAAAATTGACCGTTGACATTCGCTCCAAAGTATGAAATCCCCCAACTTTGACCCCCACATTTGGAATTGACCTCACCCTCCGCTTGACTATCTCCCGCTCATTTTTATGAAAGGCATACTCCATTATTATCAATCTTACCTGCAATTTTATGAGCCCAAAATTGAGCGGAATTTGAAAAGCCTTTTCATAAATGATGGCAAAATAGATGGCGCAGTCTGTGGCTAAAACGATGTTGACCAAGACAAAGAAAGGATCCCTGAAAAAATCTTCGAGGATGGCAGAGACGGTGCCGAAGATGCAAAAGTTGATTGTGTACAATTTGAAGAGGAAGATGATGGGGGCGTGGAGATGATTGAACATTTTTATTATCAGCCACAAATTCTCCAAATCTTTCAGAATCACCCTCACAAAATCCTTTGGAATTATTTTTCCCGCGCTCCTTCAAATAAAAACATTATTTAATTGGAATTCACTTTGAGCTTTGAGGCTTACCTGAGACGAAGTTTGATCTCGTGATGAGTCTCCTCCAATTTTTCAAAAAAGAGGAGCTGGGTCAACAGAAGAAAGTACCCACAGTAGCTTAAAAATACAAAACAGTAAACATCAATTAGAAAAAAACTGTAAAAAGTATAAACATTTTGAAATGAGGAAGGCAGAGACGAAAAGATGAACAACAATCGGTTTTGGTCTAAACCCAAAACAATTACAAGACACACCATCGTAATTCCCAGTAGAAAAGGTGAGACCAATGTGAAGAGTTCATGTCGGGAATATTTGAATATCCCGCTTCTACGAACTGCAAATATAAAATTATTGAATTAATTTAAAGTTTAAAATTTTTTGTTTTGTTGAGGACCTTTTTTTGGAGGCGGGGGAGAATTTTGAAAAAGAAAATTAAAAATTGTGTCATTTAATTTTGTGGTACTTTCTCTAATGAATAAATTGAAGATTGCAAAGATACTGGCCATGTAGGAGGCCACCATGACCAAGTGAATTACAAAATGTTGTTTAATGAATAATTCTGGATTCAAAATGGACTGAATGAATCGAATTGTGATGTAGAGCCAGTCCAAGATGGCCAGGACATAATTTAAATTAAATGCAAAATTCCGCCATTTGCTTCTCTCCCTTTGAATGGTGCCAGTGAGGAGATTGACTTTAATGGGGAGGAGATTCAAACGGGAGATCAAGTGGAGAGCAAGAAAATTGAACCGATTTTCTTCTTTTGTCAGCATTTCGGATTCAGTGAACTGTGGCCCTTGGTGTGTCTTTCCGAAAATGTTTGACAGGGCTGGATGGTTTGGGACGCTGACGTTTCGGAATTAAATATTTAATTGCCTTTGATTTTTTAAGAAAAAATAAGAAAAGTGGAGACTGTTTCTATTTTGTCGAGAAAATGGTAAAGTTGATCAAAATAAATTGAAAAGAAATTACTTTGGGGATTATGATAAACTCACTGATTGTCCATTTTATTCCAAATTGAAGAAATGATTTTCATTTAATTGGTTGGAATAAGAGACTCATTATTTTGTTTGTTTTGTGTAATTAGCGTACAAAAATTTATGGACTTTGTCCAGTCACTACCCGCTTCCATGTTTCAGTGAAAGTTAATTTGGCACAATTGGGGTTGACAAGGAAGAAAATGTAAATTAATAAAATTAGTTTGTGTACGACCATTTTTGTATCATTTACTCGTAATTATAGTTTGCTCTTGAAACAATTGATTTTACTTGCTGTAGTTAATCAATTAAATTAATTGCAGGAATGGGATGAAACGAAGTTTAAAGGAGGAAGGGGTGCATGACATGGGACTAATGACTAATGAGTTTATTTTTGTGATTAATTAAAAAATGGACATATTTGTGTAGGGGCAGTTGACTCACCTGATAATTAATTGATATGATTAAATTAAACTCAATTTGATGAAGAAAATTTGCAAATTACATTCAAAGTAATCGCACGTAGATTGTCGTCTCTATAATTCTTTTAGAGCACAATAATTATTATTATGTATGATGATTAATGTGATTAGTGGGACTGAATTAAAGGAGAAACTATATTTAGTTCAAAATACATTAAAACACTTGACACAAATGAAATTTGACGGAGGGTCATGGGGAAGGTCAACTACGTTTCGGTGAGATGCATAAGTCTTTTAATAGAGAGATTTCATAACCACACTTTTAAAATTAATCTCTCGTTCTCTTGAGATTCGAATTCTTTTTACGAAACTCACATTGCAATTTTCAATAGTGACTTTGAGAAGTCGAGTTGGTTTCCTTTTGGTTAAATTTAAAATTTGAATTGTGGTGATTAATTTAAATATAATTAAGTGTTTTGACGGGATTTAACATTAAAGAAACGAACACATTGATTGCAAAATAGGGTACCCTTCAAAACATGCATTTTATTACAAACGAGCAAAACTTCATTGCATTCCCTGATTACTCATGACTCAACTATTTCTTCAAAGTACAAAACGGAAGATTTTTTTTCTTCATCTCTTTCCAAATTTTACCACTTCTCCATCTTAATCTCAATTATTATGAAAACAAAGAACGAAATTGTGTCATGATTTTATTTGAATTGGCATATTTCCCTTGGAGAGAATGGGGCTGATTTTTGAAAATTTTACAAAATAAATAAACGATAGTTTTTTCATAATTTTAAAATAGACGCCAAAAAGTCTCAGTCAGTGGAGGGGCGAACATTTTCCTTGTGACCTTTCTCCGTTTTGAGGACACTCCCAGTCCGCGAGTACAAAGCGACCACGTAAATAAATTTCTCTTTCTTGGCCACGCCCACGCCGAAAATGCCAGTGGCCTTGAAAATTATTTCCACAAAACTTTGGGCCTCTTTGGGGGAGGAGAGGGGCTCTTGCCAGTTGTAACTTTTCTGGTTTTCGTACCACGCGCTCACGGCCCGTCGGACAGTCTCGGTCTCGTCATCGGAAGATTCCTCGAAAACGTTCCGGCCTAGACTCGACTCGTCCAAATTCACGGCCGTTTTTGTTGACAGCGCCTCTACGTACTGTTCGGCCAATTTGCACAACTGTCACAACAATTAAATTAAATTGTGGCCTCTTGAGAATTAAATTGGGAGACTCACATCTGGATTCAGTTTCAATGACCCCACGCCATGTTTTTTTCGATGTTCGTTGTGTAGTTCAAGTGCTAGAGTGGCTGAGGCCGTCATGTTCAAATTTTGTCCAGGTTCTGCTCCTTTGGCCAAAGGGACTTGAATTTTGAGATTTCCCTCGGAAGTGAGCTCTGAAGTGATGGCCGCCAAGTCGACGTTCTCTGGGAGGGTGAGCATTTTTCCAATTTCCGTGGTGCCCTCCTCCTTCTCTTGGGTCACGTTGATGATCAGAATTCGACCCTTCAAAGTCATCGAAATTTCCTCTTGTCTCACCCCCGCCCCCACGGGAATCTCGACGGTGAAGGCTCCCGAGTCGGAGACGGTGCACGGGCGATGTTCGACGGGAATGACATCGAAAGTGTCCTCCTCCCCCAACTCCCCAACTTTCAAATCGACTGCCCGCTCAAATTCTTCAGCCAACTTCCGGTTCTCTTCGCTGATCTCTTTGACGGGCTCCTTCCCTGCCGCCTTTTTCATTCTGTCACATGACAAGAGGTCAGAATTAATTACAATTAAATTACATTTTTGTTATGATTGAATAATTAATTACTTTATATTTGTAAACGAGTGGCCCTCTTGACCTTTGACAGATTAAATTGAAAATATAGTCAAAAATAATCTCAGGGAATTTTCAGGGAGATTTTTGTTGTGTGTGAGATGGGAAGTGTCGAGATGGAATGAATTAAATTCAATTTGTCAGTCGATTGTAAAGTGAGACAAAGCAAAGGGAATGATGGAGGGGGGGGGGATTACCCGGGAGATGAAAATTGTGGAAGAATTTCTGGGTTCCTGGCGATGAGTTTGTTTCCGGCCCACACGAAATCACCAGAGCAAAGAAAAAAGGATGAAGAGAAATATTTGCTTCACTTCCCACCAATAAATTTTTGGGGATCCCCGTGCCAAGGGAATTAAAATTGGGCGAAGATTTGGCGAGTGAAAGTTTTGGGAGTATCGACAACAAATTTATCTCCCCAAATTGAAAACTCCACAACTTGGCGTGGGTTGGCCCTCCCCTCCCTCCATTTGTTTGTCTTGTTCTTGTCTTAATATTTTGGGCCCACGAATCTCTCCCGTTTCCCAAAAATTCCCCTCGGCTCGTTTCCTCATCCGTCAACGAATTTCTGATTGCCACCCATAGCCACAAATTTTAATGATCGGGGAAATGCCCGGTCCATGACTCCCATCTCTCCCGCACTTTCACATGAGAAATTCATGCGGGCAGAGCCAATAAATTTGTGGATTAAAAGTTGATTCAATAAATGAGACAATTTAACAGCTGACTAATGCTCCCTGCCATTAAAAGTCTAAACTTTGTGTCACGAATATAAATTAACATTTTAATACCCAAATTCACTCATTTCCATTTATTTACTTTATTTACTGATATGACTTACGTTTATTTAACAAATTAAAAGTCTCGTGATTTTTTTATTGACAAATGACGATATTTCTTTTATTTATTTCTTAATTGTATGTAATTAATTATCAGGACAGTACATTTTTAAAAAAGATTTTGAGTTTCTTGACCTGTCTGAGGTCAAAATAACCTCAGAAGTCATACACATTTTTTGCTGCGCTTTTTCCGCCACAACCATACGAGAGCATACTTAGCTATTTCATTTAATTTACAATTTGTTAAATAAGGAAAAGTAGAGTAAAATTCATGTCAAACATCAAAATCCTCCTCCAGTTCCCCTTGGCCCTTGACGCTCGCAAAGTTTAGAGTTTGAAATCACCACTTTTTTTTTTCTGTGAAATGATTTCATGGGATTTCATCCAAAATGAGACCCAGTAACAACAATGGAAGCTTGTCAACAACAATGTAAGTACTCACTACATTTTTAATTTTATTATGTATTGTTTTACATCTAAAAAGTTTAAGAAAATTACACATGCAAAGTCCATTAAAAGTGAATGTAAAATTTTCAGATTTTTTTTGTTGTTGACAGAAAAAGACTTTAAAATATTTTTACAAGTTTTGTTTGCTTATCTAGAGCCAAAAATGGACCTTCATCGTCTTCATCAAGTTCCGGAAATGAGGGTCGTTTTGTAAGCTTGAACTATGCAACAACATTTAATTTATATAAATTGTATACAATATCGATGATAAATGTTTTAACATATATACTTTTTAATTTAATTGACATTGATTGAGTTTTGTTAATTGACATGTGTAGGTTCTTGAATCTCAGTTGGATTTGGATATTACAAATTACATTTTGTCTCCATCCAAGGCACTCTCTCGTCAAGAGACGGACAAGAGAAATTTAATGTTGGAGGAACTTCAAAACCTTTTAAACTTTGGGACTGTCCATCCTTTTGGCTCATTTTTGACTGGGATTGGGGATGCAGATTCGGATGTTGATGTTTATTTTGAAGATAAAAGTGAGTTTTTTTTAAATACAGCATCAATTAAAGTGTGTTTCTGTTGTTGTACATGAGGAGAATATTGTAAAAATGTACATTATTATTATACCTTCATCCATACAATTTAATAAAACTTTAACAATATTTTTTAAATATTTACATTTTAATCATCAGCAGAAAGAAGAGATGAAATGTTGTTGCTCAACCTTCTTCCAAAACTTATAACTGGAGCTTTCAAAAACGGACAGAAATTTGGATATATTCTTAAAGTCGTGCACAAAGCCCGGATCCCTATCATAACTTTTCGGCATCTGGAGACCGAGGTCACATGTGACCTTTCATTTGACAATTTGATGGCAGTTCAAAATTCCAAATTGATAAAGTTTCTCCTCTCGTCATTCCATCCAATTTGCCTGCCCCTGACAATGTTCCTGAGGTCATGGGCTCGTTCTCATGATTTGATTCATGCTAGTGGTCTCAAGAGCTATGCCATTTCTCTTCTTGTCATCGTAAGTATAATTAAATTAAAACATGACTTTTAAACTATGATAATTATTATTATCGTTTAAAAGTATTTAATGTATAATTATTATATATTATAAATGAATTATTCATATGGTCATAAATCAGATTAATTTTTTGTCAGATTTTTTTCGTGAGGAAGAAATTGTTGCCATCCGTCAAATTACTTCAGTCCCTCGTCCCCGAACAATTCATCCACAACACGTGGAATGTGGCCTTTTGTGATGATGTTCCTCGTATTCAAGAGGCCATGAGACGAGAGAATCTTTCCTCATCTTCTACTAAAGACCAAGGTCATGGTTTTGGTTTTACTCCTCCCTTCTCCTATGAACGTCCATCTGACCTTTTGCCCCTCATCTTGGAATTTTTTCAAATGCTAAGAATGTACAGTGGACCAGACCGGATATTGTCGGCTTTCACTGGCGATTACATTGACCGACGTAGTTTTATTGCTGCAAGTGGAGGTAAAGTGGACAACAATAATTTTTTAGAAGTATTACGATTACGATTGAATAATGCTCCAAATTAGTTATAAATTTTATTTAATTCTTTTTATTTGTAGATGACATGACCCCGAGTTTTGTTTCCTACGCCCGTTCCAACGAGAAGATTATGAATACTCGATTTTCATCATGGGTCTCACTGTCCATTCAAGATCCGTTTGACCTCTCGTTCAACGTGACCTTCAATTGCAATGCCAAGACTTGGGAACAAGTTCACCTTGCTATGTCCCATACTTCCATTCGGATCTATGACAGCATGGAGGACCAACATTTGTACGATTTGTTGACTCCAGGCTTTGAACTGGTACCCAGATTAACCAAAAATCAACGACCTCGTGATTTTCCTCGACATCAGAAGAAGGATCATCTCAAGAACATTCAAGACAAGACCATTCAACGGGGAAAAAAATAAAACCACCCGGAATAAAAGAGAACTCAAAAGTTGTTCATATTTAAAATTTTATTCCTTCTGTTTTGCTAAAATTATTACCCCTACTAATCCTAGTTAGAGTTGAAAATGACGTCAAATTAAGTATTTAGTGATGATTACTAAAGTGGACTACACATAAATGGCACAAAATTGTTAGGATTATTTTTCTTGTGACAACATTATTGAAATATTTAAAATGATAAATTCCATTTTCTTGTCAACTACGGTCCCATGTCATATGTTAGAAAGTCATAAGTTAGAAAAGTCATTTGTTAGAAAACCATGAGTTAGAATTGTCATTTGTTAGAAACGACTT
>JAQIVZ010002287.1:0-22128 GCA_034700945.1 Arrhopalites spinosus
ATTTTTTTTAAATCTTAATATTTTCCATATATGGACTGGTCAATGAGGTAAACATCTGGCAATATTTATTTTCCTTTATATTACGACCATCAATATTTTATCTAATTCGCTTTTTTGCTGAATCCGGCTCAGTGTGTGGCGTGAGGATGAATGACCCCCATACAAAACAAACCAGCAATGGCTGCGTCAGCAATCGTTCCATTTTGTTGTAGAATATTTCTATCGGAAATTAAATTAATTAAAATACATAAAATTTAAATGCTAATTAATTAATTATTACCGAGCAATTCTTGCACATTTAGGAGCATCACAAACAACGGCTGCGTGTCTATATTTTCTTAGGAGACTGGAATTAGCGGATCTAAATTAAATGCAATTAATTAATTCTTGTTTGAAGAAGTTTATTGTCCTAAAGAAACTTTTGAAATTTAAACTCACAAATTTTCATAATTGTCCAATAATAAGTCCTGAGACAAGGTGGTTTCTAATGTTGATGAAATTAAAATTGTAATTAATTTTTATGATTTTCAATAAACACGTAATCTTACCTATTGTCCAACCAAAAAGAACAACTACGAATAAATTATAAATCCAATTCATCCTGCACAAGGTCACCGAGGTCGAGTCAATGGAATTAAAATGAATTTAAATGATGAAACTTTTCCTTTTTGTATAAACGTGTACTAATTAACACACACTTGGGTAAACAATGAACCGCCGTACTTACTAATGAAATTACTTTTGAGAGCCTTTAACTTTCCTGGTAAAAGTTAATAAAAAAGACAATTAACAATGAATTTTATTAATTGTGGAATCATTTATTTGAAGAGGCTCTAATTACATGACCCAATCTACCACAAATAGTTTGTACATAACCTTCATATTTATAGATTTGCGTAGAAAACTGTTGTCCCTTTGTCATTTTTTAAATACAAATTCTCATAAAAAATTCTCATTATTTATGACTGATGAGCGTCAACACAGCAGACGTTTTTTTCCGTTTTCTGGTGTTTGCTAAAAAATTTAAGGGTCAATATAGTTTTTTAAAAAAATTAATTGACCTCCAAGGATTTGAGGTGTGAATTAATTCATGTCATGCTCTTTTACTGAAGGTCATTGGGTCATGTCAGGCTTTGCACGAAAATGTAACCAATGCGCGAAATGGGAAATCCTTGATTATGCTTGAAATGCGAGGAAAATCTTTGAATTTTTTTCTGATTTTTTTTTCTAAGATTAAAATTAAAATTAATTTAGAATTTAGAATCATTTTCACATGATTATTTAATTGTAAAAGAATGGATTCCATTGAGACACAATGTATTGTGTGCAATGTTAATTTTAACAGTGTAAATGTGAAAGGGTCTCCTAATTTCATTTCTCTTTTGAATCGAATGTGGACTGTTTTTTGTAAATATCTTGACTTGTCATCCGAATGGCAAGATATTTTGGACTCTTTTATTCAAGTGGATAGACCATTTTGTCCATTCTGTGACAAGTGTCGAAATGTTGTGGCTCAATTAGTTGTCTTTGAGGATAAATTGGAGGTCATTACAAAACAAATTGGCAAAGTTCGTACCACAATTTTGTCCACAATAATTCAATCTTCAAATGATTCCAATACAATGGATCCTCTTGGTCACTTTTCAAATAATGGAGAAGAAAATGTTGAGAGAATAAACATTACAAAGAGAGTTTCTAGTCTTCGTAATAATATTTTGCAACGTAAGCGGATTAATATTTTATTGTATAATATTTTTCATAAAGATTTTAAAAGATAAGTAAAACAAATCTAATGTGATACAATAATTCCATTTGATTGCAGGTTTCAACCCCCGACTGGGTATTACTGATTGTCAACCCAATGCCAAATGTGAAGAAAATGATGATTTTGCACCCATCATCATCAAGAAAGAACCAGAAGAACATGACATTGAAATCAAAATTGAACCAATCTCTTATGCCCAAATTGAAAATATTCCAAATAATGGTAGTTGTGATTCCATTGACAATAATTCCAAACAAGACTCAAGTACTGTCAAGAAGACAAATAAGAAATATCAATTTGAAAAAATAAAACTTGAGTCTGAAGAAGAAAAACGAGCTAAAAATACTCATCAAGAAAATGTGGGACAGACAAATGATGATGATGAAGAAGACTTTGATTGTACTTCAATGTTGGAGATAGTCGATAGTGAAGAAGAAGAGGAGGAATCTGAAGATGAATATTTTGATGATCCTCTCTATGTCCCACCATCAGATGAAAAATTGGGAAGAAAAAGAAAATTAAAGTCCAGGAAATTAGGAGGAAAAATTCAGAAGTTGACCTTTAAACTGCCACCTCATCGTCAAATTGAATCCAGTAGAGATTTGACTACATTTGCACTACCTCCCAAACATTCTCAAGCACAAGTAGTAGCCTATAATAAAACTTATCCTAAACCGGATCTTACCTTTTCCTGTCTTGCTGCTATGGCTTTAAGAAATTCTAAAGGTGGAGAATTACTTCATTCATCCATGTGCCAATTTATCTCAACTCACTTCCCTTACTATCGAAATGCACCCTCAGTTCGTCCATGGACAGAATCTCTCTCTATATCTCTTTCTTCTAATCCATCCTTTTTAAAAGTTGTCAAGAATGAAGAGAACAAAGGACCAGAGATTTATTGGAGTCTGAATCCATCAAAGGTGACCTGGATCAATGAGGATCTTGAAAGAGCATTCGTTGACCATCGAGAAAGTATACTCATTTCTTTAGCAGACCCTGAAAATTTACCCCTTATGGAAGCTGGAGAATTCTTTGAGGAAGATGAAGAGGAGGAAAAAGTAATCAAGACTGAGAATAATGATGATGATGGTGCAGAATTGATAATTGTTGAAGATGATCATTAATTTAGACTGATAATTATTTAATGGGAGTTGTACCCCGATATACACTCAAGTCTCAAATCACAAGTTTTGTGTGGCTGTTATTATTTGGAGGTAAGAAATCGTACAATTTATATCAGCACTATGTAATTTATATTAGTTATAGTGTACGTATGTACATGAGTACAGATAAATTCTATTAATCATTTTCTTTGCTATTTTCAGGAAATGACAAGAACAAGAGAGAACAAGTTACACCTATTGTACATATATACTTATTGTAGTAATCCAGCAGTCTTATTATATACCTACTTACATTAAATTTATAGTTTACACACATGTGTTCGAGCTTTTTGTTGAGTTTATTTTGGTACATGTTTTTTTACTTGTAGTAATGAAGTAATTTATATATGAAAAGCTTCAATAAAATCAGCATCTTGACATATTAGACAAATTTTTTTGAAACTGACTTGTCATTGTTGCTTCCATATACTCTACTTATATACACTTTTTGCCATATTCAGCAGTGGGGAATAAGGAGAATTTAGGCATGTTTTTCTAGAGAGAAGAGATCATTTTTTCTAAGGGAACATTGTAATGCTACTTTACATACTTATATGGAGCTTTACAATGCTTATGCAGCATTGTATTTTATTTATTTTATAAACACAAAAATTATGAAATGTGCAGCCTCCTCAGCTGACAATTTGTTTAATTTTAGGAAATCTACTGATATATCAGTCCTGTAATTACAGGACCCTTCAAGATAAAGTTAGAGAACCCTCAAGGGAGAATATGCATGAAGAGACCCAAGTTGGGTCTCCCAACTTAAATTATTTATTCATTTGTGTTTCAACAAATTGAGTGAACGACAAGGAGCTGAATTGAATTAAATGAATAAAAAATGTTAATAATAATTTTGTGACGAGTTCCATGTGAATGTTCCGTGACATTTAAATTGAGGGGGCACAACTGAATTTGAGAGGAAATACAACTAGGACAAGACTTCACGTGTAGGAGTGTCCAAGGCAGAAAAGAATCGTAGAATAAAATTTGAGAGAACATTTAACTAGAACAGTGAGTTCAAAATTTATTGTCATTAACTATAATTGTCTAGTCTATAAAAATTACCCTAAAATTGTTATTTTACTTACAAAACCATTTTTACTTCTTTTAAACAGACATGAAAGCAGAGAAGAGCTTCAAGTGCCCGCAGTTTGCTTGCAAAAGCAGCCAAAAGTAATAAAATAACATGCCAAGGTTCATGAAGGTCAAATGTACCCTCTGTTCCTCTTCAACCACCAGTGGGGACCTTGGAGTGATCACGTGGAAGAGAAACCCTATAACTGCCCTGTCAAAGATTGTTCTTATTTTTTCAAGAGCAAATGGGTCCTTAAAGGAGCAGTGGGTTGTGCACACGGGAGATAAAAATTTCCCGAGCCCCTTCTGCCCCAAATCTTTTGGCCAATAAAGTACCTTGACTCATCACATGGTGACACAAGAGAGACCATTTCATTGTGCCCATTGCCTCGCACAGAAGGGTGACCTTAAGATGGATATGAAAATCCCTGAATAAATACTTTAGACGTTCTAGTTTCATGGAAGATGCTACAAAATCAACTTAAATGAGCTAACAAAACATAGGGTTCATAGTTTAAATGCTTTTTTAATTTATTGTTTAATTTAATTTCATACAATTGAAAACATTGTCAAATTAAGACTAGGCTTTAGCCTCTGACTAGTCTAAAGTTTGCAATCAACTTTAATTAAATATTTTGTTTGTCAACCAGAGATTCAGTGTATTTCTTGGAAATAATACTAAGGAGCAGGTGTTGTACTAGCAGTTGACGCTGTACTTGCAGTTGACGCTGTACTAGCAGTAGACGCTGTACTGGCAGTAGACGCTGTACTAGCAGTAGACGCTGTACTGGCAGTAGACGCTGTACTAGCAGTTGACGCTGTACTAGCAGTAGACGCTGTACTAGCAGTTGACGCTGTACTAGCAGTAGACGCTGTACTTGAAGTAGACGCTGTACTTGGTGTTGTACTAGTCGATGTGGATATGGATGCGGTGGTCACTGGAGTAGTTGTTGTTGTTGTTGCTGCTGTTGTTGGACAAGCAGAAGCTACAAGAAAATGATTTATAAATAAAACCATGACTTAGAAATATCTTAGAGATTTGCACCCATATTTGCATGACAATGTGAACACTCAATTTGGAATTTGTATAAAAATAAAATAAATAATGTTCAATTACTTGAATTAAAGCAATAAGTTCCGACATCTTTAGTGGCTGAACACTGACATTTACATGACCTACAACCCGAGCCTCGTGGTGTATGAGTTGGTTTTTTACTGCAGTTACTATTCACCCCTATACAATTAAAATTTAATTAAAAGTTTATCAACAAAATAATTTGGCAGTAAAATATTTAAAGTATTAATAAATAAAACTTACATTTGTATGGTGCAGCCTTGTCTTTACAACTTACGCCCTCGACTGTGATGTACAACGAGCAAACGACAACAAAGACAGCCAAGAACAATTTTTGGGACATGATTCTCTCTTTTTTTAGGACTGAAAGTGAAGAAGGAAAAACTGAAAATAAAATTTTTCAATTAAAAAACGATGAATGATACTCTCAAGTCTCTCGTCTTTAAATATATATATACCCAAAAACTGTATTGACTTTAGCGATTGTTGGCCTTTTTTATGACAATGATTTATTCATCCATTTGACAATTTTGTCTCTTCTCAATTTCATGTCTTGTTCCAGTTTCAACTCGACTTGATAATTAATTTATGGTTTTGTTTTTCGAATTCTTTTGTCTTCCATTGGAATGTTCCCCTAGAACAATAATTAGCAGATGTGTGGAAATGATGAGAGAATATGTATTTTAGTAGCCTTTTATTTCATCCAATTAATTTCAGTGTCAGTTTACCTGTTGGGACTAGACAAACAATAGACTGGATTTAACAAGTCTCGGTTTCGTTTAGTCAATGGACGACCATGAGACATGAATGAAAAGAATTGTAAATATCACTCAATGCTTTATTGACAAAATTGTCAGGAATTTTATTATTAATTGCATTTATATTGCGAATTTTTATTCGAAAATGTAGAATTAATTAGTCCTCATATGGAATTTTTTAAAACTCAATAAATTATGTATGTATTCAATGCACAAAATTGAAAGTGAGTCATTGATCATAATCATAATAATTATGATATAAAATAATTATTATTTTATTTTTTTTAACTCAATTAAATATGTCGAAAGAATTCAGTTCAGGATCATTCAAGTCAAGGCTTTGCCAGCTCTTTTGTTCAGATGGTTAAATTGTGACTGAAAAGAAAATGAGTCGTGTAAATATTATTCACCCCTAAAAGTTTTCCCACAAATTAATTGTATGTATGAATAAAAGTGGAACAAAAATATAAATGGTTTTGTTTTTGTGAATAAATATCTGTGTTTTAAATGGGTGAAAGTCATAATTATTTTTTTTTCATGTCAAATTTATATCTATATCATCTACATGCAAACAACAATTCAGTATATTATTTCATAAAATATTAAGTTTATTAAAATGAAATTCTTTACATTAAGTAGTTGGGTAAAATAGAATAAAATGTATTTGTACGTTAATGGCTAAAATATTAACTCATAAAAGTACAAAGAAATAGAAAAAAATTATTATTTTACTTCATTTAGAACTTTTCATTTTATGCTAATCAGACTACAAGACAAAATTTTACATTTGTCCTAAAAATGATAAACACAATTCGTATCTTGTATGATAAATGCCCACTCTTGGTGAAAGCACTTTTCTTTTCACAAAGTTTTTGAATTCTGAGATTCAACTAAATTGTAGTCAAATAATTAAAATTTAAAAATCGAATTTATAAAAAATGAATTATTGTTTTATGACAAATTTGATCTTGCTCTTCCATCGATGGCGTTTGCTCAGTCACTTTTTTGTGTACACTGAACAATAAAAAATTTTACCGATGCGAGTAAACCTAAATTAAATGTAGACATAGTTTGGGTCGAGAGTGACGAAGGGAAGAATGGGTTGCACCTTCTGAGTGACATCTAAAATAAATATTAAATATAATCAACATCATTAATAAAGCCAAGTATATAAAAAACATTATAATAAAAAACATAACGCATCATATCGGGGTGATGTTTATAGTAGACTTACTCTCTTTAGTTGAAGCTGGACTGACACCTTCGATTCCAATAAAGACGTGGAGCTTTGGTAGTAATTTGAATCCAAATAGTCCAGTCAGTCTAGAAAAATATTGTCCATCCTGCCAAAACAATCTTGCTCCTTTGAAAATGATATCCAACCGCTGTAAATCTAGAATTATTAGAAACATCTCCCATCAGTACATATTGCAATATAACAGTAGAAAAGAAAAAGATTAAATATAAATTACAATCTATAATTACATACTACTCAAAGAAGAAATTGAAGGTTTTCTTTGATACTCAAGTTTTAGTGCAACTTTCTCATCGTGAGATTTTAAAGTCTCCAACAGATTTTGCGGAATACCAGTAAAAATGTGATCAAGATTCGGACCCAGAATCTCTCCACTGGACACATCAATTACAATCGTCAAAAATTTTAAAGATGAACAATGAGTCCAAATATTAGGTAAAGCAGCCAACCATGATACATTATCACCAATATCCAATGAAACTAATGGTGGTAGAACTCGCCAAATTTTGTTGAGAATGCTTGTGGGAAACTGTTGTCTTGAGTCTTGTAATTTCAACAATTGAATTTTTTGAAAAGCATTTCCTTTAGGAGAAAAATCCAGTGGTAGTAATTTATATGGCTCATTGTCCAAATGAGGTGACCCAACAAAATTAACGTTGACAACATTGGGAAAGACTTTATTCACCTTGAAATTTATGGGAAAGTATCGACTGTCAATATTAACCAAATTTTCAGTATTTCTAAAACTGATAGTCTTCAAAGCTCGTAATACTGGAAAGGCCACGTATAAATGAGGAGGAAGTGGTTCCAAATGTAATTCTTGTAATGTGTCTTGACTTGAAGCAAGTATCTTTGAAAACATTGTACAACAATCAGCCCAATTGCTCAAGAAGAATCCATTACCAATCAATGAACTGATGGTGAGACTTGTAAGTTGTAAGGGAGGACACAGTAATGGTAATAAGACCAGATTTGTTTTCAAATCAATATTTGCAGGATGTAGATCACTTGTAGACTTGATTTTACGACATAATTGAGGACAATCCTTAGCTTGTGTAATGTGATACATTGGAAAATCCAGGATTTCAACAACATTTGGAAAAGTTGTCAGGATATTTTGAAAATTGATTGGAAATTTGATGGTACCATCCACAACTGGAGATGTACAATTGATGATACGATTGAAACGTATCCTCTTGACAGACGGAAAAACATAGGAATTAGTATGACCTTTCCAAGTTTTGATGTAAATATATTCCAGTTTGGATGACAAGTACAAAACTTCATTTGTGAGAATATCCAAATTTGACTCAATCATGGCATAATGAATCCATGGACTAAATTTTCCAATCAAATTTAATAAATCTTTGTAAGATATGACAAAACTAGCTCCTTCCCCATAAAGAAATCGATTCACTGTATTTGAAGTGAAATGAATGGCAATTCTTTTTGTGTGCCAACTTCTCAACTGATCTTCCAAATCTTTCATTGAGTTGAATTTGATTCGATCCGACTGAAATCCATTTCTTCGGTGCAGAATAATATCAACATTTCTAGCATCAACAGACCAAGTGTTAATGTAAAGTCTCAACTGAACAGTCAATGGAGCACCGACTTTATTCCATGTTTGATTGACAAGACAGAAATTTTTCCTGTCATTGTAGTGATCCAGAAATGTGAACACTTTATTGAGAATCTGCAAAGGAATAGAATTACATTTGTCATACATTCATTTCAAAGTGTTGGATGATACATAGAAAACTAACATTTGCATATTGAGTAATGACAAAATTAAAAGAGGAATATCATACAGATACAACAAAATTTATAAATATCTCACCAATGATGTTTCAAGAGCCTCTGGTTCCGGTTCCAATCCATTTTCTTCATCTTCCATGCCATTCAAGAAGTTTAGGCACATTTGTTTCTTCCATGGCGTCTTTTTCCTATCGTCTTCGTCCGCGGTTCTCTTACGCTAAAAATATTATATTTAACTTTAATTACATGCCAAACTAAACAATATGATAAAAATTGACAACTCTTATCAAATAGTGACTCACCTTTGACATTCTTAGTCGTGACATTTGTGACGAATTTGACAAAAAAAAATTTAATTTTTTGTTTTAAACTTCGCACCCGACAAGGATGAGACATTTTGTTTTAGTCTTTGTTGCATGCACTTTTATTTTAACTACTGCAAAACAATTAAAACTATGAATTTCAACTCACTTAACCTTCCATTAAATTATTTAATTAATTTTGTAATGAAGAGAATAAATTTTCAATAAATATTTAATTGTCATACAATTTAACCTGTACGTAAACTGGGAAGGAACAATTTAAATTGTTCTCATTATAATATTTTTGTATGCAAAGAGGCTTTGATGAATAATAAATTGGCTTTTTTAAAATAAAACTAAATAAATTGATGGCATTAAAGATTTGTGTTCTAATCCTTTTGTTTTTTTTCTACATGTCGCATTTTGACTGATTACAAATTTTATGGTGCAATTTTTCATTCACTCTTAAAATACCAGTGACAATGTAGAAAATTAATGTGAATCCTTTTCAAAGTCAATTTTATCACGTAAAAGTCCTCTTCAATTTGTTGTTTTCAACATTTGCAGCCGTAATCAAAAGATCCAAACCACCGATAATTTTTTCCGAGTATGGATATGACATCATAAAAATGACGATACAAAGATTAAACTTGAAAAGCGCATTTCATGTCATTTACAAGCCCTTAGACAGTACATTAAGATTAAGTGGATGCTTGAAAAGTCAAAAAAAGAACAATGTTTGTATTTGGAGTAATTAATAGTTGAAATAATTAAAACAATATAGTTATCATATTTTTACAACAAGTTTGATCATGTTTCGGCATGATTCACAACAACAACATCACCCTCCTAATCTTTTTAACTAGTTACATAATCGGAATTTACATAGTTACACCGTCTGAGTCATCCAGGACGTACGTAAAGTGCACAATTAAAAAGAAATGGGATGGAATCATCAATTCAAATGATAACAATTATTTTTTTGATAAGGTTCCTTCCGAACGTTTTACCTGATATCAAGAAACGTACATTTTTGCACTTGACAAATTATTTTACATGACAAAATTTCATCATTTACTGGCTTAAAGGTTTGTTTGATTCTTCTCCCTTCTCATCTAAATAAAATAAAATAATTTAGACTAGAATCAAAATAATTTAAGTATAATTGGGAATCATGCAAGACATTGAGGAGCGTCCCTTGACCATACCAGAAGACGATGGGGAATTGCCTCATTTGAATGCTAATGGAAAGAAGACGACGATTGTAATTTGGACTCCAAGTCAATTCTTAAAAACAAAAAAAGGGAATTGTTTGACTTTTGTCATCATCACTGTCTCAATTCTGGCTATAGTCCTTGGCTTTGTTTTTCTAAACTTGGTTAAAATAGAAAGAGAGGCTTTTACTCATAATGAAGGTTTGTATTTTTATTAAATGATGCAATTTACAAATTATGACTCATTTCATTAAATTGTACAGAAAATCCCAATGAGATTCCAAAGACTGGAGGGGACGGGACCACAAAAGATCCGTTGATGAGAAATCCATGGGAGCATTCTCCTTCTCCAAAATTTCAAGTGGACGATCCTTTGTTCTACGATGAAGATGTTCCAGACGAGACAACAAAGAGTACTGAAAAAATTACAACAACATCAAATCAAAATGATGATGTCATCACTCAGAAAAATGAGACTGTCATGGAAGGTCAATCAAATGCCACTTGTGTCACTCCCGAATGTTTCGAAATGGTGGCTGCAGTACAATCTTCCATGAATATGGCTGTTGACCCATGTCACAATTTTTATGATGTAATTTAATTTATAATTAATTAATTTTTAATTCCTCTGAAATTATGAGTCACCTTTTTTTCAGTACTCATGTGGACGATGGGGTGAAAATAATCCAATACCAAGTAGACTTAATGCTTGGGATGTGCTGGGACAAGTTGGCGTTGAAACCTTAAAGACAGTGAAGAATGCCCTTGGTAAAATATTTATTAAATTTTGAATATTAATTTAAACAAGAGATAATTTTTAATTTTTTTTGTAGAGAATGGTCATATGGCAAATGAAGCAGAGAGAAAAGCTAAAAGATTTTACAAATCTTGTATGAAGTACTATGAAGAGCCAAGTTATAATTTTGTCCCTTGGCGATTAAAAATTAATTCATCAGTCACAGAGGACGATGACGATGACGACTACGACACTGACACAAACTCAACTGACGACTTTAATTGGGGAGCATTAAAATTTCAAGAGCAGCTTCAAATTCTTCATCATCAATTTGACACTCAAAGTCTCTTCAAATGGTCTGTGATTCATGATCCAGGGAATTTTAGCAGGAGAATTATCGAGGTAATAATTAATTCAAAATATTAATTATTTTAATTATTTATGAATATCATGTTCAAAAAATTGGTCTTTTTAAAGCTGACCAAAGGAAGAATTGACTGGAATGCCAATGAACTCGACTTCACTTCAGATGCTCATGAGAAAAAATATATGACACGAGTAAAAATAAAATAATTTAAAAATTAATTATTCAAGTCCATTAAAAATAATTAAAAATTATTTTGTAGGTGGGTCGTCTCTTTGGTATGACAAACAAGACAATGATTCGTGTGATGATGAAGGAAGTTCATAATTTTGGAAAAGAAATTCATGAATTATCTTTGAAAACAGAACAAAAGAATAGACCACGGCTCATGAGTTTAATTGATCTTGAAAAATTGTGTAATGTGGTAAGTTTAAATTTAAATTAATTTTAAAATCAGTTGATTAACATACATTTAAATTAATATAGATAAATTGGCAAGAATATTTCAACTCGGCCTTCTCCAAGATAAATCATAGTTTACAAAAAGATGAAAAAATAATTTTAGTCTCATCTCCCTCTTACTTACATGCCCTATCAGAATTAATTCAAGATAAGAGATTGTCTGAAAAAGGAGAAATAATTTTAAGAAATTTCCTCACTTGGCATGGATCCCAAATGAATACTGAAAAATTGTCACATTTATATACCTCCACTTCATACCAAAGAGAACATTGGTATTCTTGTGTACTTCGAATGAAAACTGATTTGAGTTGGGTCCTCACTTCCATTTTTATTCGAGCAAGTAAATCTATCGACCCAAGACATCAAGTGGGTAAACTCGTTAAAAATGTTCGATTTGAAATTCTCGACATGTTGAAACATCTTGAGTTGATTGATGAAGAAACTAAAATATTGGCTCAAGAAAAAGCTAAAGAAACTCAAGATATGATTGGCTATCCTGGTTTTTTGTTGAATGATGATAAAATGGAAGAAATGTATGCCAATTTAATTATTGACACTGATGACTATCTAGTAAATTCAAGGAGAGTCAGTGCATTCGCTTTAATGGAAAAATTGAAAACAATTGATCCGAATTTTGCTCAAGGATGGATCGTTGCTCCTTATATTACAAACGCATTTTTTGTGGTTCAACACAATAAAATGGTGGTCCCTTTTGGAATTATTCAACGGCCATATTATGATAAAGAATTCCCTAAAAGTATTAATTATGGAGCACTCGGGGCTATCATTGGACATGAAATTGTTCATGGATATGATTCACATGGTATTAAATTATAATTAATAATACAATAATTAAAATAGAATTAAAAATTTAATTTATTTTTGTGTGTTCAGGGAGTTTCTATGATGTGGATAGAAATCTTCATAATTGGAGAGCAGAGGCCAAGACAGACAAATTTACGAAGCAAACTCAATGTCTGATAGATCAATTTAATGAGCAATATATTAATGGCATGACTGTTGATGGTAAAGCCACATTTGATGAAAATGTGGCTGATAGTGTTGGACTTAAGGCTGCCTATCATGCCTATCGTAAACGAGAAGACAAAGATTTTCATCTTCCTTCCTTTGATGTGACTCATGATCAACTTTTTTTTATTGCTTTTTCTCAGGTGAGCAAAGTTAAATTTAATTACATTTTATTGGTAAATATTAAATGAAAAAACGATTTTTTTGTTCTAGATTTGGTGTGCAAATATAAAGGAAGGTACGAGTGCAAAAACTCAATATGGAATTCATTCCCCTGATCCACTTCGTGTTTTAGTGACACTTCAAAATATGGAAGAATTCTCTCAAGCCTTTAATTGTCCTATTGAGTCTGGCATGAATCCTAAGGATAAGTGTGTCATGTGGTAAATTAGTCAAAACTTGACCAGTCCAGTATGAGATTATTTTACTCAGTATTTTATAAGATATTAATTTTTTTTAAATGTTAGTTTTAGTAGTTTTAAGTACCCAAAGATATTTGAGAGAATTTTTTCCAGTGTCTCATTTTATTTTGTTGAGAATTATTTTCTTAAAGTCCTTACTTCAAGGGTACCTTGGGTCTTCGTTTCTTTAATCCCATTTTGAACAAAGAAACTTGATAAACTCAGAAAATTCTTTTAAACAAAATAATAATCCCAATTTATTTAATTCTCTCAATTTAATTTAATTGTAACATTAGTATTCTAATGTTTATTCCTTGACTTTATACTTTTTACTGAGAATAAAAATTTTAATTAATTTTTTTCAAATTTTCATATACTCATTTTGGGTAAGAATGTGAGACAAAAAGTATTTAAATGCATTGACATTCCATAGATAATAAAATGTATTTAATTTAGATTACAGAAATAATGGCTATTCAAATGATGATTATTTTTGATAAAGGATTATTTTTAAACTACTCCATCTTCTAATGGTAAACATCATATATTTAATTTTGGTATTAAAATGTGATACATTTTATGATTGTGTTATTTTTTTTGATACAAAAAAGATGACAACACAATGAAGTCTCCTACACTCATGTCATCCACCTTTTGTTGATCATGATGAAGAATAACTTTAAATTAAACTATATTTTATATTTTTTCCCTTGTGTTCTAGTCTCGTAAAAAAATTGACAATTTATAACACAAAATTTTTAATATACAACATCATTATTTCAAAAATATAAAATTATGAAAAGACTTTTGCAATCAATTTTATCATTAATTTCATGGCTAGTGCTGTTAATTTCAACCAAAGAAATTCCTATGGTTCAGTCAATTCCTACACCTGTCAATTTACATGAGACAGCAGATATTTGTCAGGATAATCTTCCTACGTCAAATTGTCAAGAATTGATGGAGACTAGAACCTGTGAGGACACTGAGGTCATGACTTCTTGTCCAAAGTCCTGTAATTTATGTGAAGGTAAATACATTGAGTTTCAATTTAAATATTGCTATTATAATTATTTTTGGATGTTTTATTAGAGAATTTACAAGAAAGTCGAGCTGAGGGAGGATCGTGTCAAGACAAGTATGCAAATTGTACTTCCGTGTCAAATTCAGTCACTTGTTGTGATTGGTACAATACTTTACCTGTGGTACAATTTCCTTGTAAAAAAACGTGTGGAATTTGTGGTAATGATGGTGTTTTTCAACCAAAACCAAATAATCAGAGGAAAAAACCATCAGGGCAAAGTTCATATCCATCATTTGTGGATATTTGGTGTCGACCTGACTATAGCAAACCGATTGAGAATCAACCAGGTGGGAGTTCTGTCATTTCACAAATTCAAGGATAATTAATTCAATGCCTTGTCTACAAACAAAGGACCTCCAATTAAGCAATGTTATGGTTAAATCGACCCTTTGACTCTTTTAATTTACAAGAGCTTTTGTTTTGTTTATACTTTCTTTATTTGCAAATAAAAATGAGTACACCATTACCATTGCATTGCCCATTAATCAATCGTACTAAATTTTTGTTTGTCTTATTTTTAATTTAAATGAACTTGTAATATTAAATATGAACTGGACTAATTTCCATATTTGTGCATATTTAAGGTTTACTTTGGCTTTAATTTCATTTTAATTCTGACCCAACAGGTCAATAATTATTGAGGTTGTAGTGGGATTTGACTGTGAACGAATTCATAATTTTGGTAAAATTATTGTTGTTGACGACATTGATGAAAATTGGCAATAATGAAACTTTTACAAATATGTAATTGTACAGACTTAAATCACATCCTGTCAACAGCTCCTCTGCATGGCCTCTATCATGCACCTGTCGTCCATTCTTGTCAAACAATTTGATTGTATGATGTCAAAAATTCTTTCCATCTTTTTTATTCTTGAAATAAAGAACACTTTACCTGATAAAACAAAATTTAATAATTAGAGTTTGTTATTAATTAGCACTAAAATTAGTTTTGCGAGCCTCTCCTATTTTTTAAAAAAACGAAAAAAAACACCATTCGGAACGCAGTGGAGACAACTTCGAGAATTAATTGCTCCGCAACTACGTTGCAATTAATTGAATGAATAATATATCGTTGTAGCCTAGAAAATTCTGCATCAGGTAGTACAAGATTGGTCATGGATAAGTACTATTACTCGTTTCCTTATTTTTGAAGCTAAAAGGGATGATGATATTTAAGAAAATAACAGATTTTTGAAACTTTTTTTGAAAACGTAATTATATTTCTGTAAGTTTTCTATAAATACGACTTGTTCATAACATGATGTAGACTGAAATGCTGGCTTCTAAATAGCCATCAAGAACTTTTAATCCCGTTCAGTCAAAAAAATTTGGAACCATTTTTCCGAGATGCTTTTTTGGGAAAAACGAGATGCACTCATTTTTTGACGCTTCAAATTAAAACACACATCAAAATTTTAGTTTTACACATAAAACTTTGACATTGTCACGATTTTAGCCCCACTTTATGTAGATTAATTCCATATAGTGAGCTTGTCACAATGTGCCCGTTGTCAGCAGCAGTACAATGTCAAAGGTAGGTCTCTCGATTTCTCGACTTTCTTCATGTTTGGGTCAATTACATGGAGACCCCTGCAAAAATTTAGATGAGCATTATATATTTTGTCAGAAACAGGGACACTATACATATGCATGTTGAACCAATTTCTTTTAACTGGACGAAACTATAAATAATTATTTGCTCAAAAGTGTGATTATTAAAAAACTGAAAAAAAATATTTTTTTCGCAAACAATTATTGCCAATCTACCTGATGCAGAATTTTTTAGGCTACAAAAACATATTATCCATTAAATTAATTGCAACATATTTGCGTAATTAATTCGCGAACTTTTCTCAACCGCGTTCCGGACAATGTTTATGTACAATGAAGGCTCTACACCTAATGGTGGTTATTGTTCTGTTATTGTACTTTAGAGTTTTCTATATATTTTCAATAAATTCGTAGTTATTACACATTTAAATTAATTGCGAGCCTCTGCGAGCCTTTTTGAGCCTTTGTGAGCTTTTCTCTGCGAGCTTGTCAGGCTCCAAAGCTCGTTTTTAGACTCTGAATAATAATAATTGAGTTTGTGTCATCCTCGTCCCATTGGCCTTAGATCTTTTATAAAAATCGACCTAAGAGTTTCCTTGCCGTGGTGTACTCTTCATGTCTTATTTCGGCACCGAATAATTAGAAATCTTAAAAATACGAAAAAATACGAAAATAAAACGAAAAAAGATTTGAAATTCAAATATTTCCCGCAAGTATTCGCTTTCGTTTTTCGTCGAACTCGATTTTTTTTATCGGCATCACTCATCACCGAGCATTCGATTCGAATACATGAGTTCCAGAAAAATTAAACAAGAAATTTCTTCCATTTAATTTTTATTCTCGTTTTTCTTCTCAACTCTCTTGACTTGTGAAATTTATTCTGACGAGACAAATTTTCAAAAAGAGGGTCAAGGTGGGAGTATGGAGTGTCCTGAAGAAGAGAACATTAATCCAAATGACCAGGCGAACAATACAGAGGACGGTGATGGACCGCAAGTCGTCTTCACATCAGGTGAAACTGGCCCTCATTCCGTGGAAATTGATTCCGAGTCCTCTGAATCGACACAGGGAAGTGAAAATGAAGATGATGATGACATTGGTAATAATGGTAAAAAATTATATTCGTATTTAAAAGTATTAATTTGAATTAAATATTTACTCCATGACAAGAACTTAATTAATTTAATGATTTTCTATTTACAGAATCATCACAGAATTCTTTTGGGGAGGAGGAGAGGGAAGACTCATTAATGAATGATCGATTCACTGAGGATGAGGATGAGGAAGGAGAAGAGAATGGTAAGAAATAGGGCAAAGATTTAATTTTGTGTAATTAATTTAATCTTTTAATTAAATATAGAATACTTGATTTTACTAGTTTTAATTTCAATAAATATTTATCCCAGGATCAGTAATTATTATTACTAATACTAATAAATTATTAATTAATTAATTTTTTAATATATAAACTTTATTTTCCACATATAGAACCACCAGAGGATTCTTTCATGGAGGAGGAGGACTCATTAGCTGGTGATTATGTGACTGATGAAGATAATGAAGAAGAGGAAATTGAAGAGAATGGTAAGAAATAATACAAACTTTGTTAAACATTTAATTTCTTTTAATCACTTCAATGGCATAAGTATCATTAATTAATTTCACCGAAAAATTAAATAGTACTCGTCATTTTGCTTTCTCAATTACAGAACAAGAGCAACAATTTTTTGTGGAACCATATACCATTCATTCTGATGAAGAGGATGAGGATGAAGATAAAGAGGATGAATTGGTCGAAGACAATCCTACTTGTTCAATCTGTCACCGTCATTTTTGGAATTTGTGTGACCTGACCCACCATTTACTGGAAAATCATGTGGAAAAGGAAACGCTACAATGTCCCTTATGCTTCTCAGACACAAAAGTGACGATCGTTGATAACATGAAGAGACATTTGATGATGCACACTGGCTACCGACCTTTTCCTTGTCTACATGGAGGATGTTCCTTCCCAGCACTTACAGGACAGGAGTTTTTGAGTCACCTTATAAGTGACCACCGAAACGTTGGACAAGGAAGTCCTTCATCTTCAGGAACTGTCAAGAGGAAGCGTGTGGACGACGAGGCAAGTCAATCTGACTATCTGACTCTGGCTCTTCAGGCGAGTCCCCCTTCATCAGAAAATGTCCAGTCGATGTCTGTACCAAGGAATTTTCCACTCCTGGGAGTCTTGCTGACCACATATTTTTAGGTCACACATCTGGATCTCTCAAATGCCCTGTTTGCACATTCACTTCCTCAAAGCGGAGCTCCTTGAAGTGCCACATAATGGCTAAACATGCTAGAGGATTTTCCCGGGATATGCCCCGACTCTCCCTTCCGCCAGATTCTCCTTTAGCTGACCGGACTTGCCGTTTTTGTTCAAGAATTTTTTCTAAGCCTTCTGAATTGAAGGTAAAGATGAATTAATTAATTTTATACAAAGTCAGAGGAATAAAATGCTGTGATATATTTTAATGTAGATTCATCTCAGAACTCACACAGGGGAGAGACTCTTCAAATGTGGATACTGCACATTTACAGCCATCAGAGTGAATCATCTCAACGAGCATTGTAAAAAGCATGGGCATCAAAAGAAGGACGATTAATTTGAAGGGAGATTGAAACTTTGTCTTGTTTAAGGCATTGACCAAATTAGGCATCTGTATTGTAGTTGTTACAATGGCCCAAGATGTTTTATAATAATTCAGTTAAGTCAATTAAATATTTGAGAGAACTAATATTCAATAAAAAATGTTGGTTTTATCATAACCTTTTTCTACCATTCAAGTTTTTTTATCGTTCTATTTATTGCTCCTAGAGCTTAGTTTATTGATATTACCCAAAAAAATGTACCATAAGTAATGATCATAATAGACCTAAAAAAAGAGTAAAAACAATTCCCTGCAGGCTCACAAACATTCTACTTAAAATTATTATTATGACTTTTCTCATTTCTTTTACTTACCATCAACTTTAATCCCCACTATGAATTTTTTTTTCATTACTTTTTTCCTACAAGGAAAGGGCAAAGGCTTTTATATAAATCTTGTTGACTCATTTGATATGGACATTTTTAGTATTGATAGGTATAACTACTCAAAATACAATTAAGATGATTGCACTAAATATTTACTTTGTGGGAGGTTGGGGATTATCATGGATACTTTACACAAAGGAAATTATCTGTAATTTGTAGCCTACAGGCCTTACAAAGATCACCTGAAATCCATTGTAGGTAGAATCTATTAATATCAAATATCAATATTATACTTTTTATGAAGAAGAGAAAACTAATTATTTTATTCCCCATCATAAATCATAATGTTTGACTAAATACATAGTTTATGATTACATAAAATAATTATTCTTTGTACAAAGTTTTGCATCAACTAATTAAATTCGTGTAGGTAGCAATCATATGTACATTTTTGTATCATAAAAATAATTAGAAAATGAATAAAACCCTTTAATGAGAACAAAATCTCTGTTATTAGGTAAATTAATGACGTTAGTTATTAGGTACTCGTAGTAGTTTAATAGTAGAGGGAGAATGACTTAATTATTCATGGATTGTCCAGAATGAATTGACGCTGTCAAATCTTCCAGGAAAAATTCTAAATTTACTTTTTTGTGTGTGTGTGTGTGAGAGAGAGAGAGAGAGAGAGACTCAACAGTACGAGGAGAGAATGAGCCTGAAAAGTTCGGATGATTTCGAGGTTGCTCCGAATAAAAGTCGGAGAGTAAAAAATCGTGTTCGTCATTTCAACTCGTGGAAAGTAGAAGAAGAGTAGCAGCAACATGTTAAGAGTTGAGATGCATGTCAAAAAAAATCAATAACCAACTTTTACTTGGGGTTGAGGAACAAGACGAGAAAGAGAGAAAGTTACAAAGAAGAAGAGAAAGTACAAGCGGCGGGTTTATCGGTCAAGTGATGGGAAATTCTGATAGTGTCAAAATAATACAATTGTAATTTTACAAAAAGAGTTTTAATTATATTTAAAAAATGGGAATGGAGATTGGTTTAGATATTGGAGAGAATTGGAAGTCATTTTGTAATCGTCGTCGAAGTCTTCATCAATATACTTCTCAATGTATTCTATTTGTGATCCTTATTCTTCTCGCTGTTGGTTTTGGCTATGCCTGGACCACTTCTGACACGGACGGTCGTAACCGGATTATTTATGTTTTTGTATTTCTACTGGCTGCTCTTCTCGTCTCTATCGCAGTATTAATCTATATCTATTTTTGCTGTAATGAAGTCAAAAATATTAGAGAGTATGAAAGGTAATGTCTATTAATTTTTTTATTAATAATTATTAATATTTAATATTTAAAATTAATTAAATCATCAAGGTCACAAGAATTAAAATACGCACAAGAAGCAGCTGAACTCGGTGTTTGTAATCCCGGAAATCCCAAGGCGGGAGGAACGAGGGAACCCGCTTGTCGTTGGCATTCACAAGCTGAAATTGTTGTCATTGAACCAAAGAATGGAGATGAAGTGATGACGACCACAATTTGGACCGAAATGGAACGATTACCTCCACCCCCTCCTTATGAGGATATTGACAAAAACAAAAATTCTCAAAATACTGTGTTCCAACCTCCAGGCTCATCATGATTCATGAGCTTGGATATTTAAAAATAAACAAGAGACAAATTTTTCGTATATGTATTATAGATATATATCAAATGATGTCTTAAATCAAAAACAAAAATTATATCAAAACCAGACATAGAATATAATAAATTATTAATTCTATATTCTATTACAGATATAAACATACATATAGATATTATTAATTATGTTGTGTTGTGTACAGATACAACATTAAAGAAATTGTACTTTTTGTACGATCCGCAAACATTTAAAAAACCAAATGAAATAAAAATATAACCCTATATTGTAACAAAATGAATTTTTTTTGTGTTTGATTTTTTATTTTTTTTTTAATTTTTAATTTTATTCAATTTTTTTTGTTTATGAAAGCCAATAGAAATTTGGAGAATTTTGTCACTGGGATTTTTATACTTTTGGGTTGAAACAATTAATATTGGGAAATTAATTTTAAATTAATTTTTATATTTGTCGGGATATTTAAAAGGCACCGTAGGGATTGAATACAGGGGCTGGTTTTTTGGCTACTGATTGACTCTTCCGGCTTCGGCGACGGTCATTGCTGGAGGATTTTGACTTTTTTGATCTTCTCTTACGATCTAGTCTAGCGGATTTTGACTTTCGGCGACGACGATCTTTCCCTGTTGATTTTGATTTTGATGATCTTCTCTTACGGTCTAGGCCAGCTGACTTGCTCTTGGATTTTCGTCGACGACGGTCCCTTCCTGCTGATTTTGATTTTTTTGACCAGCTCTTACGATTCAGGCTATAACCTGAATAATATGCAGCCTCAATAGCTGATATTCCGGGATTTTTTGATGATCGACGACGACGGTCTTTACCTGCAGACTTTTTTCTTCGGCCTGTGAATTATTTTTGATTTTTTATTTTAAATTTCATTAAGACACATTCATTATGATTACAAAAAAAGTTGCCTACTGTTTGTGGAATTGTAAAAAAAAAGATTTTATTTGAACATGGAATTTTTAATTGTCAACATACGTCCAGCTTTTTCTAGATTCATTCCCTGTTGATGGGCAGTCTCCATTTCAGTGTCCAGTTTTGGATTAGCCATTTTACTAAATTATGAATTAAATATGAAATTAACGGACAAATTTTTATTGATGTCCTTCTTCAACACCAGAAGAAAATGTGAATTTTCTTCATGTTTCTATTGGTCTAGTTCATTTTAAATATTTCAACCAATAAATTCGACTATTTTCTTAGAAGTGTTTCATTTTATATTTTTAAGTAAACAATTTGGCTTGCTATTACCCTGACAACTTTTTAAATAATTTATAAGAAATAGTTCAAACACATGGTCTGGAATTTAATTTATTCGCAATGAAAGTCAATAAAAAGAACTCAAATAATTAACATGTTAGGTAATCATGATTATTGTCTTTTGTCATTTGCAAACAAATCTATGTATTGTAATCAGTCGAGTTAGTTAAATAAAAGTTAATTAAAT
>JAQIVZ010002288.1:0-22127 GCA_034700945.1 Arrhopalites spinosus
AAATCTTGTACAGGGTTTGTACAATGAGACAAACTGTCCAACACAAGTTGTCTTATTTCTTCACGCTTCAAATTACTGTCAAAATAAAACATGAATAACAAATGTTAAATAAGAAACTTGAAGCTTACGAAATTAAGCACACTTTACCTTCTAGGATTCCGGGCCACTTCAACATGAAGAACATTTTCACTAGCCATCAGAGGACAAAACAAGTTAATGTCAAAGTGCCTTTAGAAAAGTTTAACGAAGTTTTTTTTAACCGCAATAGACTTTCAACGACTAGAAGGCATCGAGTTCTCCCGCACACAATATTTTGTCATAGAACAAATTGCAAATTAAATTAAAATATTTTTGATTCTTAATTATTTCCTCAATATATAATTTCGGTTGACATAATGGCAGGTGCTGCATTGAGACGTCTTATGGCTGAGTACAAGCGTAAGTTACTTTTCAACTAAATAGTCAAATTGACCGTCAATAACTGTTTTGGATATTTAACCTTAGTCATGTTTAATTTTTTGCAGAATTAACATTGAATCCACCTGAAGGAATCTTGGCTGGTCCAGTTGATGAGGAAAACTTTTTTGAATGGGAAGGTTTAATTACGTAAGTGTCAATAAAATATTATTTTGAATTATATTGAAATTACTGAAAGTCTAATTGCACTTTTTAATGTTGACTATGAATAGGGGTCCAGATGGAACATGTTTTGAAGGAGGAGTTTTTCCAACCAAATTAATGTTTCCTTCTGACTATCCATTAAGTCCTCCACGAATGAAATTTACTTGTGATTTATTTCATCCAAATGGTACTTACTTAAGTGGAGTTTTTTAAACAATAACTTTTTCTGGGTGAAAGTTTGTTTTTACATTTCGGGTCACTTTGATTTCAGTATATTCTGATGGACGTGTGTGTATATCAATTCTTCATACTCCGGGTGATGATCCTACGGGTTATGAAACTAGAGCAGAACGATGGAGTCCTGTACAGTCTGTAGAAAAAATACTCTTGTCTGTAGTGAGCCTTTTAGCAGGTACAATCATTTTGTTTTTGTTTTATATTGCCCGTCTCTCATTATGACAATAAATTAATTTTTATGTTCTTTTAACAGAACCCAATGATGAAAGTCCTGCTAATGTAGATGCTGCTAAAATGTGGAGAGAAAATCGGGCAGAATTTGATGCTAAAGCAGTCCGTCTCGTACGTCAAACATTGGGACTTCCACCACCATGATTTGTCTTTCACTACACTTGAATACTAAATTTGTACAAAAATTACAATCTGCGGTCACCTTTAATATTACTAGCTGACGTCCCCATCAACCGAGTCTGTTATCTTTCATTTTACACAACCATTTGATTTTTTTTTATGAAAAACGAATGTAAAATTTAAAATCGTATAAGTATGTTTATTTACGTAAGTACAATTATCAAAATTTTGTAAATAATTCTTTAGCTTCATAGTTTATATCGAAAGCCATTTTTTATCGGTTTTAAAATTACAATTGCGTAAATAAATAGTATATATAATTTTTATCACCAACATTTCGACTTTCTTTGCTTTCACCACGTTGTGTTGCATTGTATTTATTTCACCCTAATGTACATGTAAGTATGTACGCAGGGGTTTATAAGGTTATGAAAAGCGGTGCTGTAAGCAGCTTCCTAGCAAGTTTATTGTATATGGCAGAGTTGTAAATTAGAGTCATTTTTTATTCTTCATTTCATTTAATTTTTTTAGTGTTCACAAATATACATATCTATATGTGTATAAACTTATGTTAGTGAATTTTATTATAGCATCATATTTTTTAGTTCATTTTATGTATATTCAAGGTGTAATCTGTGTATGGGATTTTATCATAAATTTATCAAATCCGTGTGTAACTATACGGTCACACTGTGAAGAAAAAAGGTGGATGATTGTGCGACTGTACGTTTGCAATTTAACCCAGACAAATGCACAAAGTATAGTGACAATTCAGGCATGTCCTAAGCTTTGGTTGAAGCACAAGTCTTTTCCCCAACGGAAGTGACTACATTACATAAGAGACAGCAGAACCCCGGCATGAAAATCATTACCGTGAATAGGTCGAATCCTCCCCGTGCCTGTCTTTAATTCTTGTGACTCTGTATTTACTCAAGTCGCAGGAGAGACATGGGAAATTTTTATTCTTGAAATTGAAATTAACAAGAACCATAATTAAAGATTCAATTGTGTCGAGTTTAATAATTATTAGTTCTAGCAACGATCATTTTATCAGAGACAATAGAAACGATCAAAAATATATACCTGTCAGTGTCCACCTTTAAACACTCTATAATCATGGACAACTGAAATATTTATATAAAAAATAGTCAATTAAAATAAATATTCAAAGAGTTCTCAAAAAAAGCCAGTGAAATTTTGGCATCTAAAATGCCTTGTTGTGCTCCCCGTTACGGCACATTGATTGGTTTGCCCCTCTCCAAAACGATTTTTTTTAGATCTTGAGACGATCAGATTAAGTTTTTCTAGACACTCTATTAATAGCATCATAGCGTGTGCATGACAAATTCTCTTTAGTTAAAATGTTTGATTCATAGTGAAAGTTGTCAAGTGAAAGTATTTCACGCTATGGTCCTAACTTGGAGTGTTCAAAAGATTAATATCTGGATTGTCTCAAGACCTAAATTTATCCCATGTTCTCGACTGATAGTAGCCGTTGTGGATTTTGTAAGTACATATCTCATTTTTTTAAAAAACAATTTTAATGTATAAAAAGTTGCATTGAAAATAGAGAGAGAAAGTTTTTTGATGCGTCAAGAGAAAAAGTGGAAAAAAAAGTTGTAGTGTACAATATAAGAGTAGAGAAAGTTGTCATTTCACATGAGCCGTGAGACTGTCACCAGTGAAAGGGGAGACTAATCCAAATGCCAAATGGTGAAAATGCCTTGCAGTCAAATAAAGTGTACACCTAGCCGTATCTTAGTATATTGGTTGAAAAAGGAAATGAAAGTGATTTATATTCACTTTGTGTTGAATGAAGGATTGATAATGAATATAAATGAAATGTTGATATTTTGTAAGATTATTTTGTTTTCCTTGCCTAGCTTGCGGGAACAATTGCCGGTTTCATCGTCTTCTCATTTGGTCAAAGTAATTTAATACATTGAAAACGCATAAGTACTCTATAATATTTGTATATGTACACCCAAAGAGAAATATGATGACTGTATTATGCAACTGATATCACACTTTCTCTCTATATCAGCTCAAAGCCTTTTTATCCGTATATTTAGTACGGACGCTTTTACATACGCGTATCCATACCTGCAGAGTACTTTCGATAGAGTACAGAGTCCTAAACTTATAGTCCTTATTATGTGTACACACACAAAAGTAGACTACAATATAATAAGTAGACCCTTTTCCTGTGTCTAAAATCAATAAGTAATATTTAATTCAAATGTCAACTGTCACTTAATGTACATGATGACACGCTAGTGTATTTGAGAAAAGACCAATGTAACCAAGTAGATGCCTTTATTCAAAGTACAAAAGAGTAGTCATTTCTGCATGCATCACCTTCTCTTGCATCCATGTCAATTGTCTACATTATTTACATGACAAGTAAACAAGAAACTAATCTCACGTAAAAGACCTGCATTATTTAAAACTTGTATAATATTAAATTAAACCAAATTTCAGCTCTCTCCTTGTATATTGTACATAAGGCATTAATATGTAAACATTTTCTGTCACATGTAAGCTAAGCTATTCTTATTTCTTTTTTTTCAGATTCAGCTCTTATCTTGGTCTGCCTTACTTTCCCAGCCATAATACTGACTTTGCTAGGAACAATTTTAACTATTGCTTTCCTCAAGGTAACTAAAAAAATGTCAATCGGCATAATTTAATAACATATAAACCATGATTGTAATTTGTTCCTTGTTTTTTTTTGTTGACAGAAAAATGTTCTTCTGGCCACTGTTGCCTTTACCTTAAATGTGAGTCTTATTGTAGGATGTGGAGTGATCATACTTGTACTCCTTACTCAAAAATTTAGACATTACAACTATACGCCCGTAATAATTGCAGCCCAAGTCTATACCATCGTTATCCAACTACACTTTTCTTGTGTGATCCACGATTTTAGAACCAAAAGACTAAGTCATGGTAATAGACGCTTTCAATATTTGGACAATCAGACAAACTGCGACACAGAAGCATAAATTGACAAAGTCTGAATGAGCTGAATAAATAGACATTAGGCAAGTATAATAAATTTCCTTCATATGCAGGGTACCCAATAATTATCCAACCTGAACCCAGATTCAAAAGAGAGAGAGCAATAATGATTGACAATAACATTGTTAACTCTTTAGGTATTCATGTTAAATCAATTATCAAAGATTAGTGAACCGATTCATACATGGTTGTGGTTGCATAATTTTGCCTACGTTAGGCACAGTTTTATTTATTTGTTCACATTGTGGCAGAGAAACAGTTTATATTAAAGTGACGTAGTAAAAAGTGGATAGACACTCAAGTTAAAGCTTATATAATTATTTATCATTAAAATCACAAAATCAGGAATGATCGATAAACATTCTAGACAAAAAATTATATCTTGTAATTATAAACAATAACCAAGACTAGTTATAATATAAACTACACTGCTCAATACAATTATTATAATGACGGTTCGAGTCCAATGTGGTCTGTTGTGTGTATATTATATACGAGTTCAAAATTTTATTACAATTGACGTATTAATAAATAGAAATATTTTGACTTTTAAATACAAATTGCATCCGTAAAAAATCATGCGTATATTATGTAATATAATATATTATTTAATTCTTCATTATTAGCAATAAAATATCTTGAGTACAAAATAAAAAAAGATAGAAACTAATCTAAATCAATTAAATGTATTCATCAACTCAATTTATCCAAAAAAAGGACTAGATTTACGACTTACGACATCATCAATTCATCTTTTATATATATATTAGTATTTAATTATTTATAATATCGACATGAAGACATGACAATGGATTCATTAACGAGAATGTTGAAACCAATGTCCGAGGAATGAATATTAAAAAATATTCATCACAAATATATTTTATATTTAATTGATTTTTATAGTGCAACCCAGATATAGCACATTTATAGTATAATACTCATAATACGCGCACATCAATTACAATTAGAATCATACAATCCGATATGCTGCCCCGTAACCAAAATGTGTTACGTTCTTACGTAATTACATAATACAGTAGATTCATCATCTCCATACTGTCCATTCCATACCGTATACAGTAGAAAAACACACTCATGCAAATTTTAACAATAGTGCATCACCTTTTTTTGTACAATCAAGAGCTGGAGCTTTTTTTGAGTTTGAATTAAAACGAGTATTTGTAACTTTCTTTTTAAAAAAATAGAAGGAAAGATAATGGCTTAAGAGACTTGTTTCATTTTTAAAATATAAAAATGTTCAATTTTTACAATGTTTTAATTTACATCAAGTCTTTCCCTCACTGCCATCCATTTCATTATGAAAGCTTTGGTCACAACAAAAGTTTGAATTACATACACGCATAGTAAAAACAGAAACAGACAGACAGAATTGGAAGAAAGAACATGTACATGTATTTTACAAAAAAAAAAAAAAGAAGACAGAACAGATTCTACAAAAGATCGTTCTCTTGTGATTGACATCTACATAAATTTGAAATATAATAATAATTTATGATTCATAAAGATGGAAGGTTGATAGATTAATTAAGTACCAGAAAATTAAAATCTTTCGTGAAATAATTCCAGTTTAAAATAAATTCCGAGAAATAGATGAACAAGAAGTTAGACATTTTCACACACATCGAATTTTTCCCCTTAAGTTTAAACACTGCACACTGTTGGCTAAAGTTGATAATAATTATTATCGCAGAAGCTGTAAAACAGCTCAAAATGTTAACACTGGTTCATCACGATGCTCCAAAATATCTAAAAAGAAATAATTCACATTCGGAGCATTAAAATCGGCCTTTATTGTTTTCCCTTCAACATGCCGTAAACTATAAATAATTTGGGATTTGTAACAATTCAAAATATCTTACCTTTCATAATTGAAGTGCACGGTAATGTAATGTAAGTGAGGAAGGCATTTAGAGGAACGCTTTGAGCTGCAAAGAAAATACATACAGAATGCATGATCAAATGTAAAATAATTGAAGTGATTTTGGTAGAAAAAGCAGACATATACCATTTATATGCCTATAAATAAATTAGAAATAGACTCACCTCGACGTGATTCCCTCCAGTGGTGAAACGTTTGTGTAAATCCTCCTGTTAAAATAAAAGACAAATTATTCTCAGTGTTTGGTGTGTACTACAAATCAAATAGGTATTTTAACTACAATTCACACGTACTCATGGTCCACAATGGGTTGTACGCTCCGTCATCCAATTCTGATACAAAACAAAATAAAGGATTCATGTCTATGAAATGGAGCATGCCAAGAGTGCATATTGTAAAATTATCTTTTCAAATGTCTACACTACAAAATTTGTGCAAGTGTAAAAAAGCAAACTGAAAGCAAAAGAGGGCTGAATGGACAAGGATGTAATACCATATTGTGGTCATGTTATGGTAAGCAAGCAGAAAGGAGATGGGTAACATAGAGAAAAAAGGGTAGTAGAAAAAATATACCAGTCTTATTATCGGAAGCTCTGCCATCACACAAGTAGAGAATACGTACTCCACTACTTGTGAATTTATTGGGGAAGGTCCTCAATAGTTTCTCTCTACAGATGAATTTTGCATCTGGTAGACACGCTATAGAAGTAGACTTGTCCATACTCACACCACCAACACCACAAAAAGATGAGCTTGATGGAGGAACAATGACAGTCTTGGAAGAAAGCAAAGGTGGACGACCAGCTCGACGGAGTACCCTGTCACAGTCTCTTTCTCGATGACACGTATTAGAGGGAAGTGGATTTAAAGGAATATTATCTAAGGCCATGGATTGAGACCTTCGGAAAGGACAACCACAACAAGTACTAATGGACGCAGTAGTTTCAGACTCTAAGTTACTTTTATCAGTTTCATCTTTGGTACTATGAGGAGGATTATGATGAGAAGGAATATTAGGATCTCTGCTACTTGAGCCTCTGTTTGACATGTACTCACAGGCACAGCCACAACATCGACAGCACCAAACATCATCATCACCCCTTCTGTCTGCAAACGAAAAATCAAATGAAAATAAAAATTAGTAACTATTCTGATTTGAAAAATTTTTTCCTGACAACACCACTAAAGTCCCAAACAAAACTACCACATTCAAAAAATCTCTGTCTACCTTGTAGCATTTAATTTAATTTTTCAGAACAGTTACATATATGCCCATCCCTTCCTTTATAATAAATTTCCCCTAAAGTGAAAAATAATTGAAAAACATTACGTCACTATAGAACGTCACAGACAGAAGAAGTCTATATATTTTAGTCCCAAATTCCCATTTATCACCAAAGCCCGAGTCAATAAAAATTACTGTTTGCAAGATGAGTGACTGATTGTTATAAAGCTCCAAAGTAGATGTGAGTTATTAGTAAGAAGTTGAGGTTATTTTATTGACCACTAAAAGCAAGCATTTAATGAATACAAGAGAAGCGAAAAAAAGAAAAGTGAAACAACTGGAGGAATTATTGTGAAATAATAATTAAGCATAGCGTGTAGCATAGTGGACTACAGTAAGTTAATCACATAGAGAGTACTAAAAGAAAGTGTCCTTGATAATAAAAAAACATCTAAATATAAATGGAAAACAAAAGAAGAGAAAAAAAACAATAAATTAACCATACCATCTCGTACATCACCAGCCTCAATCTCAGCAAGACCATACGAATCCAATTCATTCTGTGATCGAGCTCTCTTAGTTTCTCCACTCGTACCTCCTCCTCCTTTTCTCCAACCCGAACGTGTGTAATTATTTAAGTTTGAGCTAGGATCACTCAAACGGCGCTGCATGAAGATCCCCCATATAAATCATATAAACATGTCAAAAAATATACCCATTAGAATTTTATCTCTAGTAGGTTATACTCAAAATTTTGTCAGTAATTATTTACAAACTCTCTTATCCATATTCTGAGTATTCTAACACTACGACATTAGCGAACACAATAGAGTGATACTAAACTACCAGGTGATCTCATTCATTTCACTAAAACTGTCACATGAACTAATTCAAAGAGGAGACTATTATTTACCTATAAAACAAATAATGAATAGCTAGTAATCATTTCCTCTAAAGTGGTCAATGTTATATTGACAGTGTACAGAATTAGCTGACATATGTTAGTGTCATTAGATATTCAAAATTCACGATAACTGATAAGTCATTATTTTTGGAAATAATAGCATCAATTGAGATCATTTTTGTAATTTCTAAGCTGAAATAAACTATTGACTAACGTTTTACTTGGAATAGTAAACAGTACACTTACGTGATGCTTGAATACAAAGTCTTCAGAGTCGGACTCAACATCTGAGTCCCAAAGTCCATCGGACATACAAAACCCAGGTTCGGATGTGGGTGTTTCTACTCCTGCACCTAAAACCAAAAACATTATTTGGCGTATTTATAATAATTCTGTATTTTAAAATGGAAATTAAAGGAGGTTTTTATGGTAATCATTTAATCAAAAGTTAAATGGTTACTAACAAAAGAAAATACAGAAAATTAAAGTTAACTAATGTAAGATAGAATAGAATAGTCGATATCTCTCAAATAAATTGAAAAAACACTCTTTCAAGTCTGATATCTTTAGTTTATATATTAAACATTATAGTAAAAGCTTTTACAAGTTTATTTGCTTACCTTTGGGTTTACTCACTGCTATTTCAGCATGACCCTTGCCATATGGCCCCTTTAGTCGAACATATTCCTAGGAAGAAAAAAAACCATTTAGGTATACAAACATGACATGATTGTAGATCATCAATGAGTAAGTATCTTTTTCGTATTAACAATTGATGGCATTAAATAAATCTCTTCCTTACAACTCGCTGGCTGTGTGAGTTGGAGAACAAGCCAAACGTCATTCTTTGTGCCATTTTAGACCCAAGGCTGGCCTAAGAAAAAAAAGAAAGACAACATGGAATGGTGTTCACGTCACTCTTATATCTTACATTTACTTGGATCATGTTCTTTTTTATATATTTTTATATTGATCGCGACCACACAACTTTATCGGTTGCTCTTAATGAAATCGACTTTGACGCTATTCTCATGCATGCGTACAGTACTCTACTAGAGGGAACAGAAAATTGAGAAAAATTTGAACGTAATCTCTCTATCGAAGAGACGAGAACAAGGTTTCCATCATATAATAAGCACATAGTCCGTTGTTTTGTAAATGCCTAAGCCTAATATGTGTCTACCTTCTACATAGGTAGAGGTACCTACCACGACATGTATTGGACTTTATTTTGGTTTAGGTGCTATTTCTGGATGGATGATTTTCTCTCCAACACGTAAATTGACTGAACATGTCATATACACATTCTTTAAGTAGAGAGGCTTTGTCAAATAAAAACCTGACAAAGTACGGCACAGAATAGCGAATGCGGACGTTGTGTGTATAAAAAGTCAAATGAGAGGAGAAAAAAGTCATGAGCCAAGTCTAACTTTATTTGATTGAACTTACCCGAGAATCATACACACGCTTTAATGCATCATATCGAATAGAACCCAGAAAAAGAACAGCCTGAAATCCGCCATGACAATCTACAACAAAAATTCCACAACGATTATTATTTATTAGTATGACTGACAGGAAGATCATGTGGACGTGGATTATCTTTTGTATTGTAGTAGGTATACGTATTCATTTTAATTTAAAATCAAATTAACTTTACCTTCTTGGCGACTTCCAGCAGTTGCTAAAAGTTCTACGCATACCATTTCACCGTCACGAACTGTCATTTCACTGTATACCTAAATTGAATAAAAAGTAAAAAAAAGAGTTTACTTGTTTTATTCTTTTTACTGCAACCCACAAACTTATATGGCTGTATTAGTTTCTGTCACAGCCAACTGTGCGCACAGGAAGGAAACCCATCTTATCTCATGTAGTCTCCTGCTGTGATCTCCGAGATTAAAATCAACGTGACTACTGTTATTTTTTGAGACACTCTCTCTACTACAGATATCTTACACAATTGTACTTGGTTGCAGGTATATTAGTATTTATAGTGTTATGACATTGTGTTTTAGAGTTTATTTCTTACTTCGTCAAAATTATCTACCATGGACAGCACATGAAAAAAAAAGAAAAAACACACGACAGTTAGATACTTCAGACCAAGGCCTTTTAACCCACTAATTTATTTAGAATTTTATTAGAATCAAAATGTACTAACCAACCATGAAGGACAAATATGGATATGTTATTTCTTCAAACTCCCCTTTTGTGTCCATTCGTCGACGGCTTGGAGAGGCATAAACTTTCTATTTTTAAAAACCAACAACAGTTAAAGATTAAAATTTTAAAAGAATCTACACTCATTCATATCTAATTTTCATTTCATTTTACTTTTGATTATTAATAATAATTTATTATATAATTTTTTTGCTCCATATCATCTTACCTGAGAATGTCTTTTTAAAACTTGTAAATCTGTAAAATTTACCAAACATAATATTAGTTTACTAATTGTCCTTAAAACACGACCAGTCTTTCTGTGGCATTATTAAGCTTAAATGCAAATGAGCTGTTGTTGTTCTATTTATATATTAATTGAATGTTACCTTTAGGACTAGTTCTGGTACAGATGGCTAGGGTCAATGTGTATTCGAACTGAAATAAAAATTATAAATATTATATCACTTACGAATTTAGTCTGACACATATTTTACATTTACAATAAGAAGGAATTGCAGAAAACAAACTAACCTCATGGATGAGTAAGTTCAGGTATACAGTTTCTATAGTTGGCAGAACAAAAAATATAGTACACAAGGGTTATCATTTGATTAGAATAAACTTTTTGATGGTGTATGTTCTTGCTAACTTACCACCCCATTCTATTTCCGGGTCTCCAATGGGCAATTTTTTACTGTCTTTACGAAAAACCTCCACGTCCGTCTAAAATAAAATAAAACAAGTTTACTAATCTATTCATGTGTACATTACTTATATAGAAATATCAACTGTTGAAAATACAGCATAAATACCTGAAATTTAGGAAGCGTGACATTACCACGTACATGCTTTTTCCTTATAAAGAATAAAAGGTCATCTGCATCGATTCTAAAGAACAGGAAGTATAAATAAGTAAACCACATATTCCCAGTCTCTAATAGAGACTTTCTATTCTTAAGTAAAATAAAAGAGTACTTACGAACGCTCTGTTTGAAATAAAAAGTGTCGGACAAATACATCGGTCCAATAAGTAGTACCTCTACACATGAACCCTGCAACATCTTTTTTAAAAATAAAAACAAAATAGTTATTAAAATGTAATCAGAATTGTTTTTTATTGTTTACAAAAGTATCGAAGTATCTTCTAGTTTTGAAGTGAACGAGTATCAATTTCTACTTGTATGTCAGTACGAGTTGAGTATTTTGTTTGGTGTATAATTTATTGACATACCTTGTATTGCAGCCTGCTGCAACTCTTTTTGTTGTTGAAATTTTATTTCTTCTAATAAAAGCTGAAGTTGAGTTGGAGCTGGACTTGATATCCCACTAAACGCCATTACTCAACATAATCTTGAATAAAAAATAAATAGACAACATGAGATTCTTGTAAAAAAACAACTACTCAATTAGTCATCTCGTTATCTTGTCCGCAGTAGCAAAATTAAAATAAAGTATATCAGTTTGTCACAATCACAGTAAAAAAAACTAAATAAAAATAAATTGTGTTTAAAGTTTTTAAATGTTACCAGCTGGGACGTAAAGGCTGCGATCTTCGATACCTTTGACTTTGAGTAATGTACATAATTCTTAATCTTGACTGTTAGTTAGTGAACTATTTATTTTGATGAAGAAGCAAAAAAAAGTTTAAAAACAAAAAACATTCGCCTTGAATTATAATAATGATGTTCACCCCACACCTACTCTATATGAAATGAGGCTCTGGCGCAAGAGTTGTAACGACGAGGAAAATAATCGATAGCGATATGCAGCAAGACAGGAAGAATATTATTTAACATGACATGTCGTGTGTACACTCTTTTGCTGTGTAGTGCACACAAAAAGGATGAGTATATTATACCCATTTTATAGATGTAATTATTTTTTATCTTCTTTTATTCAAAAATTAATTGCGAGTCTCAATTTGAGACTGTAACATATAAGTTGTGTCGTACAACATTATATTAACATTTTTTTAACTATAAATATCTACAATACTTATTTTCAATAAATATCTACCTTTAAGTTTACTTTCTATTCCATGGATCAGTCCAGACTTTCATACCTAAAATTGACAAAACAAACATTGAAATCAACTGGAATGGTCTTGGTGTAAAACACACAATAATTTAATACAAATAATAAAATACCTCCAGGTTGAATTTTCTCCCGATCTAATCCAGCTCTATTTTTTTCCTGGGCTTTTTCTGCAACAAAATGATACACAAGTTATCCATTTATATGTTGTATGAAGCAGTTAATTGTTAAATTCATACTGTTAAAAAGAAATGCTTATTAATTAAACTTACTCCAAGGTTCTGGATTAATCATTGGAGATACAACAACTGGATATAAAGCTAATACAAGACCTCCAACAAAACAACCCACAACTATTGTAGATTTCCAGCGAGCGAAGAAGTAACGATCAAGGGCCATTACTTAATAATAAAGATATTGAAGAATTAATCAAGTTTAGTCATTTATAATATCAACAGCGTATAACTATTCTTGCAATTATAGAGTAATCAAAATTAAAAAACATGATTTTCTCAAAAAAAAATTCCGGTCAAAAATTTGAGATTTGTGCAAGGGCAAGGATGAGTCTTTGGAGATTTATATACTCCATGAAGGAAAAAATTTAATGACATAAAGCTTGTACCACATAAGACATTGTACACATTTCAGTAAAAACAAACTACAATTGTAAATTATTATGATAATACTGTATTATGAAATGTATTTAATAAATTTCTTCATCACCAAACATTTGGTACTGTAATCCAGGGGCTAGAAGACTCTGTGAATTTTCTTCGTCTTCATTTTCTTCTTCTTGACTTGTAGTAGTTGGACTTCTGTGAGATTCTCCTGAGCTTAACTCCCAATTATAACTATTTAGCAGTAAACTCTGTGAATGATCAGAGGCTTGGGAGTTTGGCTCGACATTGTCACCCGATGCATAGACAGAATTCGTTAGCAAGCTCCGTGAACCAAAATTCTCCTCAATTATGACAACGTCGTCTTCGTCGTCCTCATCATCCTCAATAGTGATCACTTCGTCAATAGTGCTCACTTGGTCATCTTCCAGATTGACAACAATATTGTTAGGAGCAGTGGAAATAGGAGAACGGGGTGGTGGCGAATCAGGTGAATAAGTAAAGAACGTGGGCAAGGAACGGTCATCCAAGTCATCTTCTACAATTTGTTCATGATCGCCCAAATTATCTTGGTTCTCCGTTTGTGTTGATGCATTTGAAGTAGAGGATCCTTTACTTCTCTTTTTGGTTTTGGTTAAATTGATTCGAGTCAATACAGCTGAAATCTTGTCGAAAACTGTCTTTTGTACACTCCCTTGGGCTGTGATCTGTAATTAAAATATGAACATTTTTGCAATGCACATTAATAAAATATTGCAATTTTATGCATGAAATATATAAGAGTACTTGTAAATACGGTATATCAAATTATGAATTGTTAAATGTACTATTCTTACTTACCCCTAATTTTTGTCGGCTCAAGTTGTCAAAATTGCTATTACAATTAAACTTGAAAATTGTAGCAATTGATTCTGAGACCATCCTGGCTATGTCTTCGGAAGATAATTGAGAAGGACTGGGTTTTCGTATTTTTTTGACTGGAGGGGTACTATCGATAGTTTCTGAAATTTCAACCCCGTCGTTTTCCATTTTGAGAAAAGAAAGTGAGTGAGAGTGAGAGAGAGGGTGAAAGAGGAGTGAGCGTGTTTTCACTTGGAAAACTTTGAAATTTTCTCTCATTCAGTCTTGTGCTCCCACGAAGATGAGTCCACCAAAAACGACAGCTGAAGGGATAAAAAAATTTGCAGCAGTTGTTGAAGAACGACAAGTTTTCAAGAAACAAAGTGACATTGTGAAGTGTATAGCTGGACCAATTTTTAATGTGAGAGAAAAACTACAAATTATTGACACGTACGGTCTATTCAAAGTATCATTTTGTTGTTTTTAAATTATTTAATTTTAAATACAATATAAAAATTTGAAATGTCATCTCTGAAATATTTAACTTATTTATCTTATTTAAACTTACAGTGAAGAAGCTTCATCTCTACTTGCTCAAACGGGTTGTTCATTACAATTTGGAGAAAATATTAAAAATAACTTGTTTGATATTTTTGATGAAGAGGTGGCAAATGCAACAAAAATATTGTGAGTATTTTGTTTATTGTTTAACTAATTTTGGCAAATAATTATTGACTGGATTTTGTCTGTGTTCTGTGTTGTTTAGGAAGGAAGTTGATTCCATAATTTCTAATTTACAAGAATTGTTAGAGGACATTTCATATCGTCTATCATCAAATGAGAAGCAGCAGGATGGAAAATCTGAAAATGGGCTGATTTTCGACTGTTATGAAAATTGTAGAAGTGTATTGATATTTTTCAGATTGAAGTAAGTTGAATATATCGTCAAAACTATAATTATATGCTTGTTGTCTTTATGTCAAGAAAGTATACTCCAAAAAATTTACTTTTACCCAATGATTAATGATTGTTTATGGTTTATATAGGAATAAAATACTGAAACATTATCTTCTGACACCAGCTGACGTAGTTCTTAATGTGGACCCCTTTTCACATTGTTCAGATTTGGTGACTGAAGAAGAAAACGCAACTTATTTATTGTGCAAGATTCAATTTGCAAATTTTGATTGATAATAAACTTTATCATCAAAAGTTCTAAACAAAATAAAGCTATTTTGACAACAACGCAACTTAAGGACAACTTTTGTAAGTGTAATCATGAAGAGAGTCAATGTTTTTGAGAATGGATCCAAAGAAGGAGGAAAAGTAGTCAGAGTAGGAGAAGACATGGATCAACTTTTGGAAGAAATAAGAGTTGCGTTTGATGACCCTCGTTACAAAAAAGTTTTTACTGATATTGGAGCTGAAATTAATCATATAGAGCTCATCAGGTAAATAATACTATGAGATGTTTATTTTGGTACATTTCTTTTATTATTGTCTAATTTCAAATATAATTCTAGAGATGACGAAATTGTGTATGCTTCGAAAGGAGAGTCATTCAAATCTCTCACAACTACTTTATGCACATCAAATGATTGGGTCAAACTCAATGTTGGAGGGCAGCTATTTTATACTTCAAGGACTACACTATTAAATCGAGAACCAGAGTCAATGTAAGTACATATCATATAAGCTCTTGTGCATTATGTACTATTAATTGACTCTTGTCAATTCATTGATCTATATAATTATATTTTTGCTAGCTTAATAATTAACATTGTAATATTTACTTATACAATATGTAGGTTGGCCAAGATGTTTGATCCAGACTCTAAAATGCAACCGAGCATGGTGGACTCGAATGGTGCTTACTTGATTGATCGTGATCCGAAGTACTTTCGACCTTTGCTTAATTTCTTAAGAGATGGGCAGCTCATTATTGATCCAGATATAAATGTGAAAGGTATGTAAACGACATATTACTTTACTTTTACATAATGTCAACTTTAAGAAAGTTTATTATAATGCTATGAAATTTACATTTTATTGTTTTTAGGAGTTTTAGAAGAAGCTCAATTTTTTGGAATTCAATCTTGTGTTCCTCTACTAGAGTCAATGATTGTTTGTCTAGCTGATGCGCCTTTGACGAGAAGGGACGTTGTCGATGCTATAATTACCACGGCTAACAAAGATGCTCTTCGATTTCAAGGAGTCAATTTAAATCAAGCAGATTTGAGCTATTTAGATTTACGTAACATAAATTTCAAGTAAGTCACAATTCACAAAGCAGTCAACTTTGTTTTTAAATTTTAAAATTAATTTTAGTGTGTTTCTTTTTTCTGCCGTGTATAGGTACGCAAAACTAAGAAATGCTAAACTTTCGTACTCAAATTTGTCCTACTGTAATTTTGAACGAGCTGATATGACCGGTACGTTACTCAATTTAATTTATTATTCTTAGAATTAACCTCTTGTTTCATTATGCTAAATATGTTTGTAAATTTGACAGCTGTAGAAATGAACAATTCAATTCTTAGTGGAGTTCGCATGGTCTGTGCGATCATGGAGTCAGCAAATTGTCGTAATTGCAATTTTCAGGTAATTTAACCAACTATGAAGCTACACACACTTGCCGTATAGACAATTTAATTTACTGGTTACTTTAATGTACAGGATCCCAAGGGACAAAATGCAAACATGGAGGGTGTCAATTTGAAGAATGCACTGCTAGAAGACTCTGACATGTCTTCTGTTAATTTAAGGGTTGCTTGTCTTAAAAATGCAAATTTAAAGGCCTGTCAACTTCGTGGAGCTATACTAGCCGGTAATGAAACAAAATTCTAATTTTTAAAATTATAAAATGTTAGGCTCATGAACAAAAAGAATTGCCTATCCTACATTTTATTGTTTTCTTATAGGAGCTGATCTGGCCAATTGTGATCTCAGTGGATCTGATCTTCATGAAGCGGTACAAAAGATTTATATATGTCGAGGCTACATCTTCCGCATTATAATTTTAATAGTTTATAAATTAATATTAATGTAATTGATTTTATTTTTATATCTAGAATTTGAGGGGAGCCAATTTAAAAGGTGCATCAATGCAATCCCTGATTGCACCACTTCACATGGCTCAAGCATTGTGACTAGATAGAAGTCAATTATTTAAGAGCAACAAAATAAAAGACGCTATAGTTATGATATATCCAACGATGTAATTAAGGGAATGTACTTGTCATGGTTGTAGTAGCTATTGTCAAACGTCTGATATGTACTAAAACAATACGATTAAATCGTACATATTAGAAACGTATTTAAATATCAATGAAACTGGTTGATACTTTTAATTTCAGCTCAAACACACTGAAGAAAAAGACTAAAATATAATATAACGTTATTTTTTAAACGTTTTAATCATTTTTTCACAATGTTTACTATCATGTAAAATGTTTATTTATTAGTTACATGAAAAAATAAACATTTTATAAAAAAAACTACAACTCAGTGTCCGCTGGATTTATTATTCAATTCTCTGCATTTTCAAATATACATACATTGCATCCATAAAATGTATTAATAAGAATGTTATTTGTGAAAATTCCCTTTGTTACTCCAAACGTTGTTCTTATTTATTATCGACAAGAAGCAGGAGCAATTACAAAAAATTCAATTTTTAAAAAATATGACAGACTTAAGTTTTTCGAAATTAGTGGAGTAATCTTAATAAACTTTTAAAAATTCTTCCAAATATTAGAGGTTTCTTGAATGTGGACAACATTTCTCCTGGTTGGAGTATATGTTGCTGGCTATCATTCAAGGGTGTAGAATACTGGCGAATCAAAGCTATGTAATACAATTTGATCAGTTTATAATTGAATTTAAAAATCAATAAAAAGTTTTTCTCAAGCATACATTCTTTATTTATAAATAAGAGACTCTCCTCAACATGATAAAATCATACAAATATATTGTAGCAAAATACGGGGTTAAATAAAAAAGAAAATTGAAAGTATTATTGTAGCTAAGAATGAGATTTCTAAGACTATCTGCTAATATAATTCTTTTTTTATGGTTATGGAATTAACATTCACTGCGATTTTAATATTAATAGGATACAAAGGCCATCTTAAATCATCCACTCAAAATTTGTTAACACACGTAATCAACTAAGGTGTAGAATTTTCAGCTTTACGTTTTCTAGGCTGTGGTCTCCGAGCGTCTTGCTCCAGTCGAAATTGACCTACAATTCATACGTAATGAATAATTGTTATTTTACTCCAATCTTTAAAAAACCATCAAATGGAAAAAATAACAATAGCTCACTGAGAATTGCCCAATGATCACTCGGGAATGACTGTGTCCCCTTAACTTTTTCCATTCCAGTAATTCCAAAAAATCTACACACAATTTTTTTATGTACATTAGCAAAAGCTAGTTTAACTAAATTAAGATGATGAAAAATTAAACTTGTCAATTGAAAAAAGTAAAATTTTACTCTGGTTTTATGGTTTGAGGATCCGAATGACGAAAATACAATCTATCAAATCTGCAACTGGGTTGAAATTTAGAAGGCATCTAAACAATTGAAGGTTTTAGTTTTAAGTACCATAACATGACAGAAGCAGATTATATATAATATATTAAGAATTGGAGCTTAAATTAACCTGTTTATTGGTATTCCTTTTGAGATCCCAAGTAAACCGACTAGTTTCTCGGGAACCACAAGTCTCCCATAAATCACACATATTGGATGGAATACGATCCGAAACCTACAATAAGGAAGAAAGTTTATTTTAGAAAATAGGAAAATATATTTTACTTTTTAGAGTCTAATTTCGAATTAATAACTTAAAAATAGTACATACTTCTTTGTCTCGCAGATTCAGGTCACCACCAAAAATAACATTATACTCTGGGGGAAAGGAGCGAGATAATTTAAAACAGGTTTCCAATTGATTTACCCTTTCCCTTGCATAATCTGCTGTACTCTCCAAATGAGTATTTAAGAGATAGAATTTTGCACGCCCACTAAATGCCTAGAGTTTAAACAGGAAAATAATAAACAACAAGAGTTAGAGTTAATATTAATATTCCATATATTCAAAAACAAATTTAAATTATGTACTTTTGTCACTAAAACATTGCGTTCCATGCTTGTATTGGGATACTTGACAATGTGATGATCCTCATAAATGATATGTCGTAGTCGCAGAAAAGTGGCTACAAGATATCCACAGGATGGATCATCTGTTCCTATGATAGGTAAATAAGTTGAGGAAAGTCTTGTTGCAACATATTGAAATGTCTCTGGTAGCATTTCTTGGAAGAATAAGATGCTGTATTGTTCTCTTCAAAAATCATAGTAATCAAATTTTAGACAAACATATTAGGAAAACAGAGTAAATTAAATATTTAATGAATCAATGTGTATTTTGATGCATTACTTTTCAATAATATCGACAACTGTGGCTGTTCGCTTTTCCAAATTCTTGGAATCCAATCCATCCAAATTCCAGCTGCAAATGTTAAATGTTTCAGGTGCCCAATTAGAAGTTCCCATTGGCGATTCAACTGAGGATGAACTTGCGGAAGCCACTGGACTTGCCAGAACGGTGCTACTTTACATTTAAAAAACATTGACATTCTAAAATCATTCTAAACTACTTTGTCAACAATTAAGATACGTGCAGTCAAAACAAAGTATACCTTTTGTTACTGCCTGGAGTATCTTTCAAATTAAAAGGCTGAACGAGATGTTCAATCTGTTCCGAATCACTGTGATCATCTCCATCAGATTGGTTGAGGAATTTATCTATAGCTGCCTACAAAATCAGAAAATTTTTAGTAGGAATATTTTCATCATCATAAAAGAAGCAACACCATATTTATTTATGAATCATAATATATAGAGGCTAACCTGCATATTCCATTTTTGATTTTCTAACATTTCTCGTGCCATAGCAGGAGTAACATCACATATTGAGGATAAATCTGAAGTCAGTCTTGCTTTCAAGGTATCATCAAGGTCAATCAAAACCTCAGCAACTTCAAGATGACCATCACCGGTGGAATCTTTTTCCAGAAATGCATTGATAGCCTCCTATATGAATAATTTATTATTATAAAACAAATATTAACAATTACTGAAACTAATGATGCAAAGGATATATTATTATTTAAATAACTTTAAAAGAATGTTATCTCACCTGCATATTCCAATTATGCCGTTCTAACATTTCTTGAGCCTCATCCAGAGTAACATTGCAAATTGACGCCAAGTCTGCCTTGAATTTTGGTTGTAATGATTCACTTATATTTACCTTGGCCTCCATGTCAATATCAGAGACATTATCATTCGAAGAGTCACCCATGATAAACTCAAAATCATACAATTTCCGGTAAATTATTTACCCGAAAAAAGAAAAAGGAAAAATCCGAAAAATCGCAAAAAAAATTCGCTAAAAAATTCAAATGTTACAAGGATATCTTAGGATATCTTCAAATATGTACTTTCCCTCGACACACTTTGCTATTTAACTTTTTATTTAACATATTTATTATAAGTTTTGGATGAGTCATAATTAAACTTTAGTTTTTCAAGCCCATCCTTAATTAATTACTTTTTCACTAGTAGCTTCTGTCAAAGTGATAGTAGTTTGTGATTTTGATGTTGTAACTTTGTATTCTACTTAATCTCAAAATGTGGAAATCAACAGTGGGTAAGTGTCAAGTGGTGAATCACTTCCTTCCAAATAAGGAAATTATCTGTCAAAATCTTTAATAAAAAATTTACCTGTATGATTGTCATTTTTTGTCACATTTAGTGAATGAATTAATGAATTAAATTAACATTTTTATTACTTTTCAGGTCATGTAAACAATTCTTCTTCCTTTCCACAATCCAGTACCGAAAATGACGATTGGGAAACAGGTAGCAATAAAATACGCAGATGTAGTCTAATTACGTTCATTTAATCTTTGAACTGATAAATACAATCTACAATAGGACTACATGAAGTATAGCATTTTGATTTAATATCTGACCATTTGCTTCTGATTCAGATCCTGATTACTTAAATGATGTGGATGAACAACAACAGAGATGGGGAGGAGGACGAACTGCAGGCAGTATTGAGTGAGTGTAATTTAATTAATTAAATAAATATTTATACATTTGAGCATAAGTGTTCATTTAATTTAATTGAGTGTTTCATTACTTTGACAGCATGGTGAAACTTACAGAAGAAATTCAAACAAGTGATGCCTTGGTCAAAAAGAAAATGTTACAAGATAATAAAGCTGGTTTTGGGTATGGGGGTGCATTTGGGGTCGAGACCACAAGACAAGATAAAAGTGCTGTAGGTTGGGATCACCATGAAAAACTCCAGCAACATCAGAGTCAAACAGAGTATAAAAAGGTAAGAGCCCAAACGGTAACTACATTATTAAGTTTGTATCAATCTATTATACATGGATAAAATATAAATAAGTATTATTTATGAACAGGGTTTTGGAGGTCAGTGGGGCCTTGAGTCAGACCGACAAGATAAGAGTGCAGTGGGATGGGATCATGTAGAGAAACTTCAAAAGCATGAGTCACAAACAGGTAAAGGAATACTTACATAATAAATCAATTCCAATCATTAAATATAGTATATTTAATATACTATCAATTAAAATTTACAAGTCAAATGATATTAACGTTATGTTTATTCTGACACTCAGATGGATCAAAAGGTTTTGGAGGAAAATTTGGCGTTGAGTCTACTAAACAAGATAAAAGTGCTGTTGGTTGGGATCATCATGAAAAACTTCAAAAGCACGAGTCACAGACAGGTAACAGAATACTTTCACAAAAACTCGATTCCAATTACGCTATAAATCGTTTTCGCTATGAATATAAAATATATGAATTCAAGTTTACAACTCCGTTTCTCAAATGATGTTCATATAATTTTTTTACTTTTGACACTCAGATGGCACAAAAGGTTTTGGAGGAAAATTTGGCGTTGAGTCTACTAAACAGGATAAAAGTGCTGTTGGCTGGGATCATCATGAAAAACTTCAACAACACCAGAGCCAAACAGAATATAAAAAGGTAAAAAAGTCACTCTCTACACTGTAGAGCCTACAGTCTCCACTATAAATTAAACCGATGAAACCTAAAAATGAAATGAAAAGTCATATTAAATATATTTCACTAAA
>JAQIVZ010002289.1:0-22112 GCA_034700945.1 Arrhopalites spinosus
AGTTTCCCCAAACTAATTTTTTTATTTCTATTTCTATTTCTTTCAAAAATTAAAAGAAACCTGCAAGTTGTCTATTAAGGTAGGGAAAGAGAAACTTTTAGAAAAAGTTCTTTTTTTTTTGTTTTTTGTGGTAGCTCGTTATTTTTATTTTATAAAATATTACAATTTAAAAATATAATCTGAATATTTCATTGATCTACATTTTATTCTTACGTAAACTAATTTTTATGATTATTGTTTCGCGGCGTCTTCTATGTATCATCACAGGATAGCATATGCTTCAGGAAATTAACAATTATATAATTTTCTGTTACTACTTAAATAAAAAAGTGAGAGTGAAAGTATATTGGATGAATTTCCTGAAATAGTAAATAGGGGAAGAAATTGTTATATGCTACACACATGTTTGTTTGTTGTTAAATAGTATACAAAATACATTTAACTAATTATAATTTGTCTTTGTTACAAATGTTCTTGTTACTCGACTGTATGGATATCACATTGTGGCTTGTGCTGTTAATTACTTTGTTATTTACTATTAATTGCATAATTTTTTTAAAGAGAAAAAAAAATATGTTATGATTTACTAATACTGTGACTGCAATTTTAAATCTAGAAGAGTTATATAATTAGTTTTTAAAAACAAAAAAAAAATAATCGGTGAATTGTGTTTCCAAGATTTTATTTGAAAAAATGTACAATAATCATGTTAAATTGTACGTAATTTATGAATTATTATTTACTAACGTGACTCACTGTATTTTTTTGGGGTATATAGATTTTATTTAAATATTATAATGAAGAGGACTAATCACAACAATCATTGTTATTTTCTTAAAGTTTATGTAATGTACTTGTTATGTATTAATTAATTTATTTTATTTTTATTTTATTGTTTGTGTCATGGATCATGATGATGATGTGTACTGAATGACTGAATGTTGTAGGGAGTATGTGGAAAAAAGGTGTTAAGTTTTTATGCGAGAAAACCAATCATCAATATAATTTCAAGTTTTTTTTTGAAGTAAATCTACGAAAGATAATTAAGCTATTTAATTGTAGTTATAGTTATTGAGGGAGTGGTTTGACTTTGTCCTGTAATGAATTCTTAAAATCATGAGTTTTTTTTGTTAGGGAAAGAGAAAGGAAAAGAACATTTGAGATGATTACAATTGTACACGTGCATACAAATTAATGTAAACAAAAAAATACAAATCACAGTTATGTTACGATTTTTTCTTTCTGTGTTAGGTAAATAAGAACAACAATTTTTTTTTGACTTGATACAATTATTTCACAAGACTAGATGAAAGCATAATAATGATTTTTTTAAAAGAAATAATTATTTACCCGACTAAATGTTTCATATTTTTACCAAAATTAGGAACTGATGATGATGATAATAATCTTACTTTTGGGCATAATAATCTTTGTTGTTTATAAAGTGTAGAGAAACGAAATGACGTATAATATATATACATTTTAATATATTTTAAAAAAAGCAATTTTAATAATTAATGACCAGCTAAATAGTACATTTTTTTTAAAAAAAAAAAGAAAGAATATTTATTTAGTACCCAGTACCTTAATAATTAATTATAATATATGAGTGTAATAATATTATCCGTTTTAATTTTAAACAATTATGATTTTTATGTAAAAAAATACTTACAGACTCGTTTTGAATTCTTAAATGATACGTAAAATGCATCCAACTTGATTTAAGTTGGATGTGGACTCTAAGTTTATTTTATTTTTGATTGTATTTTGTTGTATTTATTTACTGGTAAAGTGGACGGCGATGAAGATTTTTTTTTAAAAAAGAAAAGAATGAAAAAAACCACAAATAGCTCTTACTAAGGCTACATTTAATTTTAATTATTTGATAGTTTTCAAATGTAAAAAATTATCATGAGTGTGGGTTTTCTAGAGAGAGAGAGAAAGTAAGAGAAAGTGTGTTCAATTGTCATGTACTGATTGTGAGCGCATCTACAATTTTTAAAAAGAAAAATAATTTTACTTATTACCTTTTAATTGTTATATTCTTGTATTGTAATCGTTAAATATTATGAATTTAATTATTATCTATAAGTTACATTTACTTCTAAGTTTTACTTTATTGTGTATCACTTAATTGACGTATAACAAAATGTTTCATTCAGGTATAAAGAAAGAGAAGTTTAAGGACATTTGATGTTTTTTCTTATGTTAAATCCTGTTTTAAATCTTGTCTTGATTTTTTTTGGTGTGTCTATTGGAATGACTCAATACAAGAGTAAATGATAAATATTTACATGTAATGTAGCTGAAAGTTAAATTTTGATGGTACTCAAAAATATTGAATGGAGACTAAACAACAATAATCAAAAAAGTTTAATTTCAACAGAGGAATTTAGAATTCTATTTAGCAAGGAATTTATATAGGCAAAGTTGATTATTATAAAAAAAAGTATTAAATTGTTAACTCAAAACATGAAACATGGTAAACACAGTTAGATTACATAAATGTGTAATTTTTGGAATAGAAAGGAATTAATAGGAATTTTTCATTAAATAATCTACAAAATGTAAGGACGTTTAACTTTAAGTTAGTTGAAAGGACAATGATAATAATATTGAGGAAAGATAGTTAAAATTTTGTTTTCTTTGATACTCTTTAAAACAAAGGAAAGCATCACAGACACATAAATATGTAACACACAACAAGAACTTTTACAAATGTTTTAGTAATTAGATGTATGATATAATTACGTAACGGAATAGAGTTAGAGTAAAATTGTGATATATATACGCGCAGCAAAAGGATAAATACGAGAGAGAAAAAAAACACAAGAAACTATAGTTAAATTTTTTACTCACTTTTATCAACACTTTTAAAATAGTTAGCTCCATTCAATATTCTTACAGTACTAAAGTTTGACATTTTTCAAGTTATAATTTGATTTTTTTTTAAAAAAAAGTCTTTTTTTGTGAAACTTATTTTACTTATGATGAAAATGCATGACTTTCAATAAAATAGTGTGAAGGGGTAGTAAAAATTTTCATAAAAGTACTAAGAGAAAAATTAAATCTTTTTTTTTACTTTAAGAGACTTAAAAATGTATTGTACATGTGAACTGTATACGTGCTAAAATGGTTTTTTTTTTTGAAAAAAATGAAGGAATTGAATTTAATTTTCATTTCTCAAACTTGTGATTTTCATGACTTGTTGAAAATTGAAATGAATTAAAATATCAAGAATTAAATTAGGTCATCAGGTCATTCTCTGATATAAAAAAAAAGAATTTCCCTTGAAAAAATAAATATTTCAACAAAAATGATTAGAAAAATCTTTTTAAGAATGGCGCGCTATAAACTTGGGAATTAACATGGGAAATTAAATGTCGGATGAAAACAAAAAATAAATCAGGATTTGTGGAAATTTCCATACGTTCGGTTGTGTACCTGTGATTTTCAACTTGTAAAACTAAAAACTAAACTATATTGACTAAAATATATAAAACCGTTTAGGTTAAAATATGTAAATTAACTTATCGGTAGACATAATTTTTAAATGTTATTTGTGACAACGTAATACAGTCACTTTAAGTTTTAAAGTACAGTTAAAAATACAGAAGGCAGAGTGCTATTAAAGTTTAGAAAAAAACTATTGACTAGTAATTATTATTAATTATTATGTACTGTAAGTTGAACAATTAAACTATAAACAGATTACATAAATTAATATTTACTGTTCTGCTATCGAAAGCCTCAAATTATAAATTAAATGATGATAAAATATTAATTAAAAGGGATATTTAAACATGTACAGTTTCACGATGAATTTCATGTTGAAAAAAATGCTTGTTTAAAATAGAAATATAAACAAAAGAACCATTTTGCCTGAGCGGTACACAAAAAACGAAATAAAATAAAATTGTTGAATGTCAAAAAAAAAAGAAAAAAGAAATGTATGTGACGTACCTAAAATCAATAATTTTGATTTTAAAAATGATTACAATTAAGAAATAATTAGTAACACTCTTTGTTGTTTATTTTTTCGTTGTTTGAAGGGGGGATGGGGGTTGAAAGAGAGAGAAAAAACCAATTTTAAATGTTTACCGAAAGAATGTTAAAAAAAAACTTTCAAGTAGAAAAAGAATGCATGTAAAACTCTTGTTGTTGGAATAAAAGTCGATATTGAAATATTCCACGATTAAAATACAAAAATAATTAACGTATTTTGTCCTCATCACTTGTTTTTTTCATAATTACATTTGTAAAATAACTGCTCAATCCATCAAACTGATGGCAGCAGTCTCTCCATTTTCGGGTTAGTTAGCTTTTAAAGTGACCTCCTTAGGACTTTGATCGCTCAAGCATGGTGTCAATAAAATTTACTGGTGCACGAGGTCAAAATCTTTCATGTTTAAAATGTCAAGTCAAGAGAGGAGACGTTGACATGAAATTATTTTCATATTTTAGTGTTTCTTTTTGGGCACTGGAAAAAAATTGGAGGAGCGGACGCCATGTGTAGACGGACATTCCATTTTTTTTCTTCATGGGGCAGCTTGACACTCCAGTTTTTTTTATTTTCGGGTTGTTTAGATCAAGACTCCTCTCTTGACCTTAACATTGTGGCAAACTTCATGCCTGTACTTCCGCACTTATGCAAAATCCTCCACATTTTTGCCATTCTTTCTCTTTTAACCTGGCACCGCCATCACATTGAAATGGAAAAGAGGACAAAAAGTTGAGCCACTTGGCCCCACCAAAGTTTTTACAGAGTCTCATAAACGAGAGAGACTCAACATGGGGAAATGGGTGGCTTGTAGACTCCCATGCCATTTCCTAATTTAAAATCTACACCTGGAATATTTTAGGAAGGATAAACGAAAGGAGTAAAAATAAAAATGTCTCTTGATACTAATAAGACTAATTCATACTAAATTATTACCTCGATAGTAATTATAGTAAAAAGTAATCATAATTTATAATTACTATTATGGGCATGAAAAATGCTCTCTCTCCATTAATTATTAGGCCCAAGCCAAAGGAACTCCATGGAGAAAAAGGGGGGGGGGGGGTGTTAGAATACTTTTTGAGAGAGAGATTGGCGTGTGCACAATAAAAATAAGGGTAACTCAAAATCCATAGTTATGTGTAGGCTGTGTCTATGTATGGTCCATGAAAATGAGGGTTTCTTTATCTCTTGTCCATTTACAAATATAAAAATACACACGAGTTTCTTTTTTCTGCTGCATTGCAGATTGCAGTCTAACGATAAGTCTAGCCTACAAATTTAGCCATGTCCCCATCCCACTCTCGACTCTCACCATGGGCCAAAATTGGTTGACACACTCGATATGTACTTGAGACAAGGGAAATATTTGAGAGTGAATCCAAAACCAAAAGTCATGTGTGTCCTTTTATTAGAAAATGTTAAGGGAAAAAGTCAAAATTTAATGGCGGACAAAAGGGACAAAACACACGACTCTTTATTTTCATTGACTAAACATTTGACACCTTTCTCTATTTTTTCTGGTTCAATGGGGGACTAGAATGATGATTGTCCTAGAGTGTCCTATTTCTGTCCTATTTTTTGGCCACGTGGAGGGTCCCTTTGTCATCACTGCAGGTGATTCTCATTGTTTGAATTGTAACTCATACAGCATACACCTTACGGAAAATATTTGTCATTTTTTTGGGGGTGTCGATGGCGCATCACAAGTTCACAAGTAAATGTGGACTACAGTCCATGATAACAACTTGCATTTTGTATTTTGTGACACCCAACATCATTTTTTTTTGTCAAATGGCCTTGTCGTTCTACCACTCAAGGATAATCAGGGGAGCTGAAATACCCGGGAGGGGTAGTCCATAGTTTTTGCCTGTTTTTCCATGCTCTAGAGAGAAAGAGAAAGTAGCTAAAGACAGTTGCTACAAACCGGAACGACCGTACGGGTAGAATAATATTTTATGGCAAGTTTATTACATGCAAACATTTCCGTGTTTCTACTTGTGGACATTTTTAGTGCCTTGAATTGATTTTTTGCACAAGTTTGAGATTTTTATAAGACTGTATACAATATTTATAATATTTCAAGTGTCACAAATATTCTGGAAAAGTTAACAAGTCAAGTAGATTGCTGGATTTAAGCTAATTTTCTCTGAAATCCTCAACCATGGGAAAATGTTGCCTAATCCTTTTCTGGAAATAGTTTGAAAAAATAAAAAATTAAGCCTTAATCGCATACTAGGAAACTTATTCTATTGTTTTTTTTTTCAAATTTCAAAGTTTTATAAATAGTCTTGAACCTAAAAACTCTGGTGGAAGTGGTTAAGTTTTACCTATATCAATTAAGTATGTACGAGAGATTCATTTTTTGAAAAAATCTTTTGTTATATTTGTACTACAAATGGTATGACGGGAAGCAAAGGGATTTTGAGACTTCTCACTATTGACATTCGACGGTACATTGTGTACAAATATTTTTGTGGCAGTTGGAGATTTTACATCAAATCTTCCCCTCTCTGACTAAAAACGTGGAACGTCAACATCATTTTTACAAGGTAAGCATCATTTTACACCTGAAAATTTTTACTTGTCCTTTTTTTGTTCTCAATACCAAATTATGAATCCAGAGGAGTCATTTTATTATGCTAAATTTTTAATCGTAATTATCGTCGAGCACGATTGAATAAAAATTTTACTGTAAAATATAAAAATAGAAAACATTAGAATTCCTCAATGAGACTAGGTCCTTGAAAAATAGAAAATGGAATTGAATTTTGAGAATTTGATTAGTTTCTAGTTTCTAGTCTATTCTAAATTATCGATTCCACTTTTGCTGAATCAAGAGTTGATTCATGGAAAAGCTCAATAAAAATTTAAATGTTTCAAAATTCAAGAGCAAGTCAACACTTTTCGTAATGTAGTTTGTCACAATTTAAAATGCCAATTTTTTCATTTTTATACAATGTCGGCTTCTCTCTCTTGTCCTATTTGCATATGACTTGAATTTATCCTCAAGTTCAAGTTGTTCCATATTTTTCATTTCATGTCAAGTTCTTTTTTAGAATTGGAGAACCAATATTATTTTTTTCATCAAATTTATTTACAAAAACACTTGGACTCTCATTTTATTGTTTCAATGTCAAATGTCACCAAATTTTTCTTCTTCTTTAAAACAAAAGGACTAATCGTAAGACTAAAGTAAAGACTCAAGAAAAATGTAAATTTAATCAGGGGAGTTGGTCATTATTCTTCAAGACAGAGCCAGTAAAAGAAATGAATTAATCATGACTTTTTCATTATAAAATCTCTCTCTCTCTGACATGTTTTCTTATGATTTATTCATTATAAAATTGATAAAAATCTTATAAAAAAATAATTTCTCCATCTCCACACACAAAAAAGTCCGATGCTTACCTATTTATGTAACTTGATTGTACATATTTCTTGCAGTATTTAAATCTTCAATTCCAACACACAAAAAAATTGGAAATGATTTTCTTATTGTTATCCAAATTTCATACGTACGTCAATGTCCCAATAAACAATTTTCCTGGAACAAAAAAAGTACAACACAAAGTGCAAAGACTGTTCAAGTTCAAGAGAGAGAGAGAGAGAGAGAGAGATCAAGAGTTTAAAATATTAAAAAATATTTAAAGAAATAGAGATGACCATTTTATTTTGTACAAAACCAACTAAAAAAATTACTTTCTTGAAAAATATTCAAGAGGTAGTGTAGTGTATTAAAAGATAAATAACGCACGTCCTTGACTAAATTTGTTTATTACCATTTAAGTTTTCTGACTATTTAGTAATATTTATCACTATTTATACATAGAGTGTTGAAAACTTTATTTAACAAGATTTACATTACTTCAATTATTTTTAATTTGTCAACATTTATTTATCATCGTATTAATCTTTGTGTAAAATTTGTTGGAGGTATTTTTTTAAATGAAATATTTAATTAGTTTTATTGAGTTAGTGACTGAAAGTAACTGCTAAAAGTACTCAATTGTCTCTCATTTTTTTCAGACTGGAAGTAGGAGGAGAAAGACTTGTTTGCAAATGAAAAGATATCAACAAAAAAAAATATAACGACCAAAAAAACAAGTTATCTAATTATCCGACTGATTAAAAAATTTGTCTTGAATTAAGAAAATGGAATACGTGGACGAAATGGTGTCTTTAATGGAACAAATTTGTGTCGTGATTGAATATTCTTGTTTTCTCAAAATACTGATGGGTGCCTTACTAATTACTTTATTGTGGTACTATTTATTTTGGAAACCATATGATTTATATCAGGTAAACCATTTTTACACATTTTTTAAATATTCATCAAAAGTTAATTAGAAAACAAAAGCAAACTTTTCAGTTGATTTTTTTAAAAATAATTTACTCAATTTTGAGACTTTAATTTTGGAATGTTTTTTTTTGTGTAATTTGTAGGATTTTACAGGTTTGGGATTTGATCAAGTAAATAGAGCTCATATTCATTATGATGAAACAACCAAAAAAAGTGTTATTAATGAAGTTCGACAAAGAAGAAAAATTGGGGAGTTGCCTCCAGTCTACCCTAATGGTGCGCAAGAGTAAATATTTTATTTGGTTTTTTTGTTAATTACTAAATAATTAAATAATTATTAATGGATTTTAGGTTGGTTCGTCATTTTGGAGTCTGATCAACTCAAGTCTCAATCTGTTAAAGAAGTCAGTGCTTTAGGTAACTCTACAATTCATCATTTTTGTCTCAACGTTAATTTTCAGTGACTCTCTCTCTCTTTTTATTTACAACTTTTATGCCAATTAATGACCAATAATAATACGCGTTAAGGTGTTGCTTCTAATTGAACATGAATTAATTGACAAGAGGAATTAAATTTGATTGAGTAAATTTAATTTTGTATTTTATTCTTGTTCAGGACTCAATTTGGTGGCATGGCGTGGTAAGAGTGAGAAAGCCTACTTGGCTGACGCTTATTGTCCACATTTGGGAGCCCATTTGGGGGTGGGGGGTAAAGTGACTGATGAGTGCATCACTTGTCCCTTCCATGGATGGCAATTTCATGGCAATGATGGCCATTTATTTAAAATCCCTTATTCTAAATCAAGTATGAAAAATTTATTTTAATTATAAAATCCATTTTTAATTGACCATTCCATTTCTTTGTTGTTAACAGAACCAGAATTTGCAAAAATAAATATGAGGACAATAGTAGAACAAAATGGATTCATTTACATGTGGTTCCATGCAGAAGGGGATGAGCCAAATTGGTATCCAAATCTTGTTCCAGAAATTGAGTCTGGTCACTGGGCTTACAGAGGAAGATCCGAATTTCGAGTTGCTTGTCATATTCAGGTATTTAATTTTTAAATCCCTAAAATTTAAATTTAAATTAATTTTTAACGTTTAATTTTTCTTGGTAGGAAATACCGGAGAATGGAGCAGACATAAATCATTTAAATGTTGTCCATGAGGCAGCATTTTTGACTGGAGGAACACCAGAGAATTCTTATTTTTCTTGGGGTCCAATTAAACACATTTGGTCTGGAGAATGGAAGGCATGTGATGAGAAAGGGAAGAAACATGTGGCCACACTTGACCTTTCTCATCATCTCCAAATTTTTAATACTTTGACTCTCATGAAAGTTCAAGTCCTTGCAGTCCAGGTAAATTTCTACATTTTTTTGTTACAATTATGATTCTATTTAATTAATTTAAAATGAAATTTAGATCGGGCCAGGGATCGTCCACTTGGAATTCATGACTCCAATGGGTAGAGCTGTTTTATTTCATATGGTAACTCCATTAGGTAATTGAAAGCCAATTATTTATTTTTTGCATTATATTATACGACGATACAGGGGAAAAGTTGAGTTTTTTGAGTTTTTTGAAAAAATTTGGCAATTTTTCCAGTCCCCTCATCATGGGAAACATTGCCACAATAGTTTTCTTGCCATGTGTCAAATTGACACTGTCAATTGGAAAATTTACTGAAAATTATGTAATTTTAGAACCACTTCTTCAAAAAGTGACCCACCGGATGTATTCTAGTCGAACATTTCTTCATCCATTTGGCAAGGCCAGTCTTTTAATGGAAGGAATAATGGTGAGTTTAAATTAATACATTATTCAAATTAAAAAATTTGACACTGCCAAAATTCGACAATTAACATGATGAATTTTTTTGTTGAAATATTAGATTGCACGAGACATTTCAATTTGGAATCGTAAAACATTTGTCAAGAATCCTGTCTTACCCAAAGAAGATTCTTCGATAAAGAAATATCGAATGTGGTATAGTCAATTCTATTCAGACAATAGTCCTCGTCAATATTTCTCCAAAAATGATAGCAACGAAAATCCATTGAATTTTTAGACGACAAAAATTTAGAAATGTACACAATTTTATATTATTTTCAATTTTTCTTCTAATTAAACAAAGTATTTTTCAGTTTGACTTTTTCCTTTATAAAACTCAGTTTAAGGTTTGGCCTTCAGTAATTTACCAGAATCCTTTTTGGCTTTTTACTGTACAAGACCAACCTCCAGTACGTATAAAAGTTAACCAACTAAATAATTATTGTGTTTTTATACAATAGTAAAATTGGGAACACAATTAAAATTAATCCCAGCGAGCTTCTGAATGAAAATCAAGTCATACGACCAAAAAGGACTTAAACTTGTATACAGAGTAGACCCTCTTGAATACGACTGAGTCGTAACAACTCATATGCCACGAATACTTAATGTTAAATATTGATGTAAGAGTTGAAGTTGTGGAGATACTTGAATCTTAATTAATCTCTTGGACATGACAGGGTCTCTCCATAAAATTAAATGGCTTTATATTCCAATTCAAAAAGTAAAAGAACGGTCCAAGTAATCAATAATCAAAGTGCTACTTGTAATTGTATGTATACGTAAATTATGAGACAAGTTTTACATTAAATTAGTTGTACGTTTTTTGAGTGATAAAGCTAGTTTATTTATTTTAAATTATGTAATGTATTTTAGCACATCATCATTTAAAAAAATTATATTCAGTATAAGTACTCTAGGTCACATTCGTACCTTTAATGCATACCAAGACAATTAAAAATTTCCATCAAACTTAAATCGGAACTGATAGCTTTCACTAATAATATGCACCATTTGTTCATTTTAAAATATAATATAATTAAATTAAACGTGCCTCTAATATTTGGGAAAGGACATTTTAAAAGTCCAAGCCTTGAAAATAATAAATTAATATTAAACTCATCACATTTTTTCACTTACTAGGTTAGCAAGTATAAGTAAGTACAGTACTTAGATGATGATTAATCTTGTACTAATATTGACACAAAAGTATTGTTAATATAAAATTTGTCATGCTACCAATAAAATGATAGCCTTGAATGAAGGAAGTCTAGTTAGTAAATTAAATAGTTATGCATTGAGTAAATAATTCAAGGAGATGAAAAATGTGATACAACCACAACGTAGTGGACAAATAGTAGAGAACAGAGAGTACTTTAATATTAATGTGACAATTAGATTAAAATTATTATATTGTACATACGTTAATATATTATCATTAACTATTATTATTTTATTAGTAGTCTGTCTGTTACACAAACAACTCCATGTGAAGGAAAGCTCAATGAATACGTACATATACAATTTATTTTATTTAATTTTAAATTGTAAAACTACAAGAAATAAAGAGACAAATTACATGAAAAATTTGCTACAAAAACATTGACTTTATTTTCATACACATGATCATTCGTCATAATTTTACACTGTGAAACATTTTAAATACCATCAATAATAACATTTAGGAGTGGGACAATTATTTAAATCGTTTTTAAAAAAACAACAATTAACCAAAAAAAACAACTTTTATGAAAATGAGAACACTTTTTTTGTTTATTTTGTTACACATATCTGTATGTACATTCTTGTGTAACTTGTACAATATAATAATTTACAAAAAAAAGTAGGCTTGGTTAAATTATATACTGGCTATCTAAATATAATATAGCTCTACTTTAGAAAATAACCAAAATCACTTGTTCTTTCATAGACTAATCATAGATTATACATTTCTAACTACTATTTACATTGATAGTTTGGTTGATAATTTTTTTTAAAAAATAATAATAATAACCTTAAATCCTTATATTATCGCAACAATTCATTTTTTTCTTATTAATTTGTAATTGCCTTCGGGTTTTCAAAAACTCAAAAGTGACTCGTACCGTCATGAGAACCAGCTACCGAAAGAGTCGATTGAATTCCTTCAAAGCTTTGTTCAATTCCTTTGAACTTCTAGCACTGTTCAAAAGTAAATTAAACATTTAAGTTTTAGTTTACCATACAAGAATATTATTATTAATAAACAAAGTAGTATTGAAAATGAGAATGTATTAAATTACTTTGTGGCCTTTTTGTGGAAATCTTGAAGTTGGTCAAGTGTTGTAGCTGTTGAAGATAACAAAAAAATTCAATTAATTTTAATTTTTGTAGTAGGTAATTAAGTTTTTTTTTTTTTTTTAAAAAAAAAATTGTTTATCGTGCAAGAGGATTAATGAATTAGTTATTTCCAAACCTGGATTTCCAGATGCAGTCTTATCAGGCAAGTTTTTCAAAGCATCCTCCAGCCAAAGAGGATACTCCTGCAAATACATTTATTTTATTACGTAATCATACACATAAATATCGAATGTAACTTTAAAATGGCAAATAATTCATTTAAATCGACTTACATCAACCAGAAACTCTTTAATCTCTACCAAAAAATCGCAAATTTCAGGGTAAACATAACTTGGTAAATCAAAAATTGCACCACGTAAAACTGTAGAAACTAAATTTGGACCATGAGTCCTTAAGATCATCTTGACAGTTTCACTACGTTCCTTAAAATCAGGAGCCTCCTACAAGAAATATTTAATATTTAAATTACATAATTGAATTATGCTAATTCATGATTAAGATAATAATATACATTTCAACAATTATTCTCCATATTAAGTTATAAAAGTCTTACTTTATGCCGTCGTCCAACATGCACCAAGTCGTAGAGAAACTTCATTACACCAATATTTGCTTCTCGATGATCTAGTAGAGCAGCTTGAGTTGCTACTTGAATTAGAGGAGTAATCATTGCTGATCGAAGGAATGGAAGTGAACATCGTTGAATGTATCTATAATAAAAAACAAGGATATTAAACCAAAATAAGCAGGAAACTGGAAACATTTTTAAAAAACATTATAAAATTTAAAATATACTCACCTTGTACACAGTCTGAAAAAGTCATCAACAGTGTCAGGATGATTTCGAAGTCCATCCGGTTGATTAAAAATGTTAAAAGTCGGTGTCATAAAAGCTTGAAGCGTGTTGAGAAAAAATTCGATGCATTGTGTTTCTGACCCAAATTCGTCTACAAGAATTGATGCCAAATACAGAAAACAACTATGAGGGTAGACAGTATATATATTCACAAGCTGTAAAAAAATCAAAGTAACAATCATTATACCTTTTAAATTAAATGACAATTATTTTCTATTTAAAATGGGTAATACTGTAATACATATTCAAAATTAGTTTTACTTGAAAAGTTAATGGTTGCAAAAAATCCACAGAATCTTTGCCAATGCAACGAATAGAAAATCTGAAAAAAATACAATTCCATTATTTAGTGTATAAAACGGTTACGTAGTCACCTTAGAACACTCATTGTCCTCTCATTCATGATCAATTTGACATTAATGTTTAAATTCTATTGTTTGTTTTTTTATTGAAACAATATAGACCTATTCTACCTTTTTCGTACGTTCAGTATAATATGTACTTGTGATACGTTTACGCAATAAATAATTTTAGTTTACTCACCTGATGCATCTACAACATCTTTCCATGAGTCTAGAGTCAGCTTGATGTTTTTCACAAACTGTTGATATGACTGGCCAAAAATCTTGACATATTGTAGCTTTACAGGGATGCTCCCCTTGATAATTTTTTCGTGGGACAGAAATACTTCTATATAACGCTGCTAGACGGTCCAGCCAATGAGTTGGATCTTCCTTAGATCCTTTTTGGTAAGTTCTGTCATCAGGGGGTTGATTCTTCACATACAACAAAATTTCATTACAAAATTATAATAATTGTAAACATTATTGGCATAATTATTATGGTTGTCAAACCAAGCTACAGAAATTTGAACATTTAATTGTAAACACCACAAGTATGGTGTTTCATTAAATAAATATTATGTACTTGAAAATTACCTGAATGAGGTTACTTAAAGGTTCCAACTGAGCTCTGCTTATAGTGCGTATTATTGGCGAAAGTCGATCAGGAGGTAAAACACTTACTACATGGCCTACACCTAAATCAAAAAAACAATGCATTACATGCATTATAATTAAATTATAATAATTTAATAATTGGCAAGATGACTTGCGAGAGGTAATAAATAATTCATTATTATTGATTACAAGAATAAATTTATTAATAAAAATTACCCTTCAAAAGTCCAACGGCGGCTTCGTTGCTGATATTGTACTGATCTACCTGGTTGACTATGCATAGCATGTCATTCATATGTTTTGCTGCTATATGTTCGCTACAAGCTTCACATATACTCTAAATAAATTCAAATTCAAAACATTAGTATTGAATATTTGTTCAACTCTAAGAAGGTGTACACTCTACAAATAATACAATGGAATGAAAAAATACCTGAAGTGATGCTGCAGCTGCACTACTAGTATGAGACTGGGTCAACTCTTTCACCAAAAACTGCATAGATTTTTCAAGAGCTGGTTCAGGATTTTCTGCGAGCCATTGTGCTAATCCACCAAAAAATCGAATAGCTGATATTTGTAAACAAACATGATGCCAATTATTCCAACTTAATAGTAGTTCAACTACTGGTGCAACGACAGTTTTATTGTTTCTGAAAACAAAATAAAAATAATGTTAAGCAATTTTAATTTGGTTTATATTTTGACCTTACGATTAAACTATCAATAATTGATAATAGATAGTACTACATGTAATAAAACCAAAACATTTTCTTACGGTTCAATGCTTCTCAATGTGCAACTCAAGAGATAGAGTGCTGCCTCTTGAGCATCCCAATCTTGTGAAGTCATAAACCATTGTGCTAATTTGTTGAATGTTTGTAAGCTTCCACTAACAAATATAACATCCTGAAAAAGTTCTGCACTCTTTTTTCTAAAATCGTAAAACTCTTCATTTGAAGTCAGAGGACCCTCCTATACAAGTAAATACAATGACTCAAATTATTACACACATTACGTGCAATTCAATACCTTTACTCATTTATTGCCCTGGTGTACAATCACAGATGACAATAAATATGCAAAAGGTATTTAAAAAGTGAACTTACATGATCTTGTTCAATCCTACAATTTTTATACAAGCATGAAATAAGGTTGTCAATGTAGGGGCGGAAAACAGTGTTAAGTTGGTCATCGTGGGCATGATATAAATCTTCAGAGAGTTGATACCAAAATCCATAAGTTACTTCTGCTACCTGGAGAAGACACAATTTGCACATTAATAATGTGACATTATTCACCATTTTTAAAATACTTTATCTCACATGAGATAGATAATAATTACACTAATAGAATAGGTATTTACTTCATAATCATGATGATCAGCACAGATTAAGACAAGATCAATGACCCGAATAGAATAATGGGGATCACGCGAACTTCTCAGCATGTAGGGTACCATACTTTCAGCATACTCGGTAAATATACGACAATAATTCAGTGTTCTGTGGCACAACAGAAAAGAAAATATTGTCAATTATTTCATAATTCATTATACAACAGATTTAAAATTCTTGAAACTTACTTTTCGTTTTCTTCTTGTGCCACTGAAGAAAGATAGGCATCCTCTAATGACATTATTGATGTAAATAAATTAACTTGAAAGTTTTGTAATTCCACTGCATTATTGTTACTAGAGGAATCCAAGCTGGGAAGTACTTCTATTACAGCACAAAGACAATCTGTGGCAGCGGCGTGCATTTTCCAACCACACTGAAAACATAATCACATTAAAAATAAATAAACATGAACTAAACAGATATGTTTACTATTTTGTTGAAAATAATTAATTTTTCTTACCTTCCATTCTCTGAGTTGCATCAAAGCAAATGCTAATATTTGGCTATCCTGTAAAGGAAAATAACAACAACATAATTAATAACGATGTTTGCAAAGAGAAACGTTTTGGACACGCGCGTACATATTTTTGAATTTTTGCGTGTCTAAACCTGCATGAGATCGTCTAATAATTATGCAATACTTACGTTGGGATCAGTTGAGCAAAAACATTCTGGATTTAGAGAAACCCATGAACCAACACACTTAACTATTTCTATACAACACAATTCAACACTAAAAAGAGTTGCATCAGTCGGTCCGTTCACACAAGCAGCGAGACACTATAAAGGGAAAAAGTAAAGAATGACGTTTAAAAATACACATTTCATTTCACCAAGAGACTTCAAAATTATTTTTAAAACGAAAGAAAAATACCTGACGTAGAAACCCAAACACAGTTGGTGAAACATTTTCTAAAGAAGTAATTAAATGATTTCTTCGATTATCACCCAATTTTAATTTTCTAGAGTGAACTTCCTCGGGTAAAAGCCGTATTATTTCTAAAACTGGCCACCAATGTTTAGAATTTGACCCAAATGCACCCAGTAAATGACCAATTGGATCTGCCCATGTTGTCATTTGTAAAATTAAATCTGCTACAGCGATGCATAACTAAACGGGAAAAAAGTATTATGATTATTAATAGATAGAATTAGATGAAATTCTTTATGCTTGGGATTCATTATGAAGAAAGAATAATATTATCTTTACCTGCGTGACAATGATAGCATCTGTCTCCATTGAAATTGCAGCTATGTGTTGAAGTAGAGAGTCCCTCAAGGAGCAATGAGCCTCGACCGGAAGTTCCTTAAATGAATTCTTTCGGAAAGACAAAACAAAATATTTATAAAATGAACAATACTTGAATTCATAAAAACAAGGTAATATTTTATTTTTAAACTTGGCCTCACTTGAATTTTAAGCCTTAGTGTTAGAGCAGCGAAGAAACAAGAATGTAAATCGAGTTTTTGATGTAATAATTGATCAGCTACTTTCCATGCATCAACCTACATGGAAGTAAAACAATATATAACATTATTAAAATTGTACAAATAATTTCTTAAAATAAATAAACAAGATATAGCTGAGATACAAAACAAAGTGTCCTCACAAATTGCCATACATTATGTCTTGACATAATTATTATGTACATGACATGAACACAAATTATGATTCATTAGGATTCATAATTGTATAAAATATTTTTCAAAATGGTTATAGACTTAATACATCAGGACAAAATAATATAAATAATTCTGTTCAACTCTTACGGATCGCTGAAGTTCTCCAAGCCAATTGGAAGCAGCTTGTTTTTCTGTTGATGGGATCGATTCATTTTGTGAGTACAAGGTTTGGATGGCCATACAAGCTGTACTCATAAGAGTTTGATGCTTTTGTTCTTCCTCTGATTGCATTTTGAATTACTTCTTTATTTTGTTGAACACCTTTAATATTGCATTGGAGCAAATCTATAGCACAGGAATAAATTTACATTGTAAAAGTCGCATGGGTCGTACATATGAGTTGAAATTAAATATTGTTGAATTTTAAGAATTTAATGAATACAATTTCAATGTGTTTTACTTACTTGTTCTAATCTCACAGTCTTGAACGTCAAAATCCTCCCATTAAATTGTGGCTGACAAAAAAAATTAAACTACAAAAAAATATTTCTAAAAATCCGCCAAAGCCCTGCCGATGTAAAATGAAACTGGCTTGCTTTACCCCGCTATTATGTTGAATGGGGCTGTGAAGTTTTTTTTAATTTTTTGCTCAAAATTGTTCGTAAAAAGTCCTCTTTAACCTCGTAAAGTTGTCTACACGTCTTGAAAAATGCACGCGACGAAGAGGTCAGCGATGCCCATACGGGTACAACAGTTTTGGGACGCCTTAGATCGCTGTACGTCCGGATCACAAGGTCCAGTCGACTTTGAGCGTATCATGACAATAGGTGAGTTTACCATTTTTGTCTGTTTTTATTGCATTTTAGAAAAAGTACGTCTACTTTGACACTAGTATTGTCGATAGTATCATTACGTATTTCCTATAATATCCATTAATAAGTTCATTAAATATGCTTTTTTTACTCATTTGAATGCCTTTTCATTAACATTTTGTTCACTTGTTGTTCTGATCGTAGTCACATCAATTCATAAAGTGCCCAGAGGTGAGTCCTTGTCATGTTGATGAGTCCCAATTTTATTGAATTTAAACAGAATATCATCTTCCTTATCAGCTTGCCATGTGTATCAACTCCTTATTTTTGTTTTACACAGATGAACTTAATCGAGAGTTGGAAGCTGCTATCCGTGACGAGCTCGTCGTTTCTGATGTTATTCAAACTCAAAAACGAGAAGAAACTGAAATTTATAAATTGCCTAGTACGTATTTTTTCAATTTGATTCCTAATCTTACATTGAGTTGTTATTGTTTCCTAACACAGGAATTTCTACTTGTGTCATGAACATATTTGCAATTTTTAAGAGACCGGGTAGTATGTACTTATACGCTACGGTTCGGAAGGGGGGGGGGGGGTTAAAACATGTTTTGACTTTGAATTAATTTTATTCAAAAAAATTTATAGCCGCAGAGCAGATAGTTAAAGGAGACCATGACTGGTACTGCTTCCATTGTCACCTGGGTGCAGGGGGTCCGGTAGTCGCGTGTGAAGACTGTCCCAGAATTTTTCATTTGGATTGTTTACCTGATGACCGGAAGCCACAAAAAGATCTTTTTGTTTGTCCTCCTTGCCATGTACGCTGAACATTTCTTTTTCGTACTTGATTATAGTGTCCAATTTTGAAGAACCTTTTTCAATTGTTAAAAATTATGAAATTTTTTCCATAGATTATGGCTACCAAACCGAGCGCAGAACTATTAAACCTGAAGCCAAAACAGCTCAACACGCTTCTTGGTGGGTACTATTTTGTTTATTCAAGAGCATTTACAATTTGGAAAATAATTTCTATTGATCTTTAATGCTCTTGTTTTTATTTATTGAATATTATAGAATACAGCTGTAACAGATTCAAAGAATGGGTAAGAGCAGTTTATTTTATTAGATTAATAATTAATATAATTATAAATAAACAAATTACCTCAAAATAATTTTTAAATATTTTTTGATAGATGATTCCTCATATGAATAATGCGGATGGAGAAGTTTGGGCACTCGCAGGCGAGCGAGAAGCCAAAGATTACTGGAGATACGATTTACTCGTGTATTTTAGTATTGATCTTACTCAGATGCAACAAAAATGCATCAATTTGAAGTAAGTTTACACAATTGTTGCGTCATTTTTAAAGGAAATCAACAATTTTTTGAAATACTAAATGATTACATTCTATTTGTTTATACACAGATATCAAAGTTTAGAAGAATTTCAAGTCGATTGTGAAACTCTTATTCATGGGATAAGTAAGCGTATAAATATTTTTCATTTGTAGTAAGTCGAGTAAGTTGTAAAGTATTACATTATTTTTCATTCATTGAATATAGGTGTTTATTTTGGAGTCGATTTAAATTCTAAAAGTCAACTTCTGCCTCCTTCTTTTCTTCGTGAAGTAATGCACGACATTCAGGTATTGTGTTCTTTTTCGTACTTGGATGGAGAATTATGCTGGCATTAAATAAATGGTTAAAAGTTTTGATTTTTTTAAACAGGAAATCAAACTTTGTCATGACTGCTTTCGACGTTCTAACGAGAAGGACCATGCTTGGTACTTTTACATTTTGTTAAAATTTTATAATTTAGATTGTATATTTGAACATTTAAAAAAAAGTTTTTGTATCTGTTATGGTTTAATTATTTCTGAAAGAATAATTTGAATTCTTTATTTTCAGGTGGTTCTGCCTTCCCTGTACCACTCCACATGAAGTAGTGTGGGCCAAACAAACTGGCTATCCTTACTGGCCAGCTAAAATAATGAAAATTGAAGGATCAAAGTATGATGTTCGCTATTTTGGAGGCAATTATGAAAGGGGTATGATCGATGCGAAGAATATACAGCCAATTGACACTCCTCTAACTACCCTTCGTATTCGACGTACAGCAGCTTGGAATGATGCATACGATGAGCTACAAAAATTCATAGACATTTCTCAAAATCCAGAAAAAGTTAGTTCTTTACCCACAACAAAAGGGGGCAAGGCTACTACTACTCCAGCAAAGGGAGCTAAAGGTGAGATGACGTGCATTACATGTAATGCATCAACATTTTTCATTTCTATAATCATTATTTGTTTTGGAGCAGCTGGTAAAAGAGCTGCTGCAATCCCTGCTGAAGAAGTCATAACGAAGAAAAGTCGGAATGAATCATCACGGAAAAGTGCCCCAGTTCGACCACCAAAGGCGACAGCTCCAACCAGGGGAAGGAAATCTGCTGGAGTGCTAACTAGTGCTGTTACTCCCAACTCATCGTCAGTTCACGCAAATGGAGTGAGTGCTTCTTCTTCCAAAAAGAAAACTACGAGTGCGACCCTTGCACGCAGGGATTCATCAACCCGAGCATCCATATCACCGATTGGTGTATGTGTGAGATATTCATTTGCTGTAGTCAATATTAAAAAATGGTGGTGCCTACATTCAAATGAAAATAAATTTTGTTTTACTGTAGAATCGTTCTAAACTCTCAACTAGTGACCAGAATCTTGAAATGCCCGAATGCTTAGACGCTGAAGATGTTTCATTCTTAAGTTCCTTGGAAGAAGCCGTTACAGTTGGAGAAGTAATAACATTAATACAATTAAATGATAGGAATTATTATAACAATGAGCCTAATTGTTTATTCCAGGATCCAAGTGGAGATATCTATTTTTCTGATGAAGAACAGGATGAACTCCATGAAAAAGTTTCAGAGGATGCTGTGTCATCGTCAGTAAACGAAACTCGGGGCAGTCGAAACGCTTATACACAGGTGAATTTCAAAGGATTAGCTTCCAGCCGATTCGAGGCAATGCGAGAGAATATTGTCAAGTATTTGACTGCAGTTAAAGAGAAACACGTCTTGGAAATTTCACAAAACAAAAAGAAACAATGGGTAAGCGTTTATTTCAGCCTCAACATGAGTATCATTGCCAATGATTTTGAGTAGAATTATGGAATATATTCTTTTCATTTTTATTAGTGTTACAATTGTGAGCGGGAGGCTATCTATCACTGCTGTTGGAACACTGCATATTGCTCCATCGATTGTCAACAGCTCCACTGGACAAAAGAGCACAAGCGTCTCTGTCGTCGTAAGAAAGCTGCTTAATTGATTGATCCCCCGTGCTGCTTCCCTTTTGTTTTCTTCCGACGTACGCATTTTTTTAATTTGAGTTCGATTCAGTTTGTTTTGTTTTTACATTAGTTGGATTTTTTTTATATTTTATTTTAGTTTAATTAGTAGGAAGGCTGTACTAAACTCATATATAGTTTAATGACGTGTTTTTGTTTTTTATGTATGAAATTTATTACTGCTTCATATCTAATTTAAGTCTGCTTTATGATAATTTACTTACTCATCAATATTAAAGCAATGATTTGAAAAAATTGTGCATGCTACATATATTGATATGATGGGAGTCATTGGATATTTTAGTTGTCTGAAATGGCCAAGGACTGGAGTAAAGAAATTTGAGATTTGACTATTCATGTATAAAAGCATGTGTTACGAATTTTTCGAGTTACGACTGATGATAGGTAACTCATGTAGTACTGAAATAGACATGCCATTTTATTTCATTATTTGGGTTTCTTTTGTGAATGTAAAAATCTCAAGAGTCTAGTTTAAAATTTCAGAATGGAATTTTTGTAAAGTAGTTAAAATCATAACATGAACATACTTATGGTATATATGTGGCAGGCCATGGGAGTCAGTCCATGGAGGGGACCCTCATTCTCTCTTAAGCGTAGCCGTAGGCCTTCAATGCACAACTCA
>JAQIVZ010002290.1:0-22083 GCA_034700945.1 Arrhopalites spinosus
TCATAGTTATTAATTCTGTTCAAACTGTCCACTTGTTTTTCTCAAGTTTGTTGTGATAGATTAAAATACATGGTCAATGTAAATTAACTTGACAATTATTTCTTTCGATTGTTGTCCAGAAGAAATTAATTCCCACACTAGCTCATGTTAATAATTTCTTGTGGAGCAAAAACAAAATGGTTATTTATTTTGCAAAACATTGTATAGGTTGGATTTTTTATCCAGTAAATTGTAATATTCAGAGTTTTTCAAATCTGAATTGTACTCAAACAAGGTACTATGAGTATATTTTGATGAGTTTCAATCTGTTCAATTAGATTAGAGTTTACAACAATACTTGTAATCTGTTCTTCATTGACATCAAATAATTCAGGTCATTTTTTCACCACAGATAAGAAATTTGACTTTAATTTCATGTCATCCGGTTTAATGGTTCTAGGACGGGGTAATAGTTTTGTACTCCATAATCTCGATGAAAATTGACAGTCATTTGTTACAAAGTGACGATGAGGTACTTGTCCAAATTATTCTTATCCTAGGTTTCAGCAGAGACAAACATCCTTGTTGAGTAATTCTCTTCTCATTTTACCAGCTTCATTCTCGTACATTTCTTCAATACAGGATTATAGAGACGGGACCATTGTACGATGCAAGAACATATGAAGAGTCAAAATAGCTTACAAAATTTCTAAAACCATCCCCTTCATGTAGACTCAGAGGTTTCAAGTCTAAAACACACATGCATGTAGGCTAAAGATCTGAAATTTACACAACGAAATACATGAATGAATTATTTATGTAATTTTTACTTTTTTAATCGTCCCACAATATATTTAATAGTATGGTTGGTAATATTAAAATATTCATGCAAAATTGTATACCTTGATATTTCATCATGATCAAAATCGTTCTTAACAGTTTCAGGGTCTTGAAATTCATCTTCATCCTCAGCTTCGTCATACAAGTCTACGGGTTGCCGAGAGTCTGAATTATTTGATAAATTTGTTTCCTCTTCAGAAGTCTCATCAATATTTTCCATTGAATTGAAATCTTCATCATCATACTCTTTCTTGTGATGGCTTTCCTGAAACGCCTGGTGTAATTGTAAGACCCATGGAATTTGAAGGAGTTGTGCTCAGTGTCCCAGGATGTTTTCGTTCCAAATGGCCTCTTATGCCGGTAGTACTTCCACCCGGACATTTCAAATGTCACATTTGAATACTACATTACAAATGTTTACATCGGATCTTGACTTTGGATTCTCATCCGGATCATGTTCCATTTGTTCAAAAAAATTCCACATTTCACTAGTTTTCTTTCCCATTCTCATTTTAACAGCTTTTCTGTACAACATAAAGTATAGGAAATATTAATTACATTATTTCTTTGATTGTTACAATCCTAAATTTAATAAGTAAAAAATTATCAAAGAAAAACGACATGTAAAAATGAATACGGTATAAACTCACATGGTTTTTTAAACAAAACCATTACTCCGACCACCCCGATGATTTTTAGTACTTCTAATTTTCCCCATTTGACACGAATGTTGAGTGGAACTTTGTCTGGAAAATAAATAAAAGAGGCACATTAAATTGACAATTTTAGTTATGGACAAACAGTTGAAATTCGAAATATTTAAATGAATAAAGTGGACATGACATTTACCTTTGGGAATAGGAGAGTGATGACTTGAGTCCTATGTAGTTTAATGACCAAAGACCTTTGGTTGATAATTTTGACAAACGAGTGGAAATCGTCAAAAAATTAAACAAATGATCCGTTTGAAAAAAAGCAAATCCCGGGTCGAGACTGAAAATTGCATAGAGTCATCAAAAAACTCGGCATCGTCACTCTGGGCGGGCATCGAACAAAGAGTTTTATACACTCTTCATGTGGCATCGAGTAGTACTCAACGAGTACTTTGAAAGAAGGTGGCACAGCAGAGGCTTGAATTTTGGAATTTTATTTTTTTCTCGTCACAATTCGTGAAAATTAAAGTTTTCAAGAATACACAATACGGGATTCATCATTATTTGTATTTTTTGAAGTTGACCTTTCAAGTGTCATCAATTGAAGGTCAAAAAAGAGATATAACAATGAACCACACTTGTGGGATGGAGGTAAAAATAACGACAACTACTTTCATTTTGATCTTTTTTGTACAATTTTTTATTGTAATTGTTCTAATTTTTGTAAATGATTTATTGTTAATTAAATGCTGACAGAGGTCACCTATCACGGACACCTGGAAATGGGAAATAAATGAGTTGAATTTCGTCAACCTCATAATTGACCAACAAATTGAGTCGGATGTCTTTGTCATGGGCCTTGGGACCCCGAGTCAGTCTTCTTGGTTCGTCTACATCTTCATTAAAAATTATATTTTTATAAAAAATTTATAACTCTCAAAACTAAAAAGTAACTAAAAAGATAATATTCTATTTTTTTCGAATAGGAAATGTTTCATTGGTTATTCTTCTCATGCCGAGATAGACATCACCCTTCAATTTTTGGGATTGAAAAATCCACCGTTAACAGATCAAAACCGGATTTATTGTCAATACAAAATTTCTTACCAAAGAGAAGGAAGTGACGTAATAATTAACAGCGGGACAAGTATTTGTAACAGTTGTCATTTTAAAATAATTTCATAATGATTTTAATTAAGAGTTAATTATTATTAATTGTAATTTTTTTGAATTCTTCAGCAACAAAATGCTTTAATCTGATTAGAACTGGTAATTGTGAGTTCAATAAGCATCCTCACGTCGGTCGTCGTATTCAAACTCACTTGATGAAGAATCGGAACGAGTGTGAGCAGACGATCTACCTGCAATTTTCCCCCACCATCAAATTCTCTTTGACCCTCAACATGACCTTACTTTGTTATCGGGAGCGACACAACGAATTCATCCTTCAAGAGCGTCTTGGATTTGTCAAATGTTTCGAGGAATTGTTCAACAACCAGGACATGTCCGATGTGACCGTCAAATGTGGAATGACTTCTTTTTATGCTCACAAACTCATCCTGTCATGTAAAAACCAATAAAATAATAATAAAATTTTAATTATTATGAAAAACACATTTTAAATTATTTTTTGTTCGTTGCTATTTTGTAGTTCGTAGCTCAGTTTTTCGAGCCATGTTTCAAGTGCCAATGAAGGAATCGGAGAGTAAATTGGTTGAGATTAAAGAGAAGGACGTGGAGGTTGTGAAGATGATGCTCCAATTCATTTATGGCCAACTTGACTTGACCTCCCAAGGGTCATCCTCTGTTGAGGACACCAACAAGATGATGCAATTAATTGATTGTGCTGAAATGTACAATTTGGATGGGTTAAAGTCAATGTGCTTCGGCAAATTGTTGTCCTCCATGAATGACCAAAATGTTGGCTATCTTGCTATCACTGTGCACAAATACAGGGCCTCTCCGGATATTGTCAAGACGGTCCAAGATTATTGTTCCAGGTGAGGACATGAACTTTCTTAGATTAATCAATCAAATATCTCAGTATTTAAATCATCATAATACTGATTATTTATTATTGTGATAATTTGCAGGCAACATGTGATGCTCATAAAGAATCCGGAATATCGGAAAATGTATTGTCAACAGCCCGAGGCCTTTCTTGAAATTTGAGTCCGCTCCATAGAATAAATAACCAAATATTCTATGTTAATAATCCGTATTTATAGTTATAGTATAGTTATAATATTTATAGTATTTATTCATAGTTATTCTTGCAAGTTACAAGAATAACTATTCGATGATTTGTTTGTTCAGTCATTTTAATTGCAATTTCAAAATAGTTTATTATTCTTCACGTATTGTTATATTACTTATATTATTTAGAATCCAAAGAACTTTAAAAAATGAATCTCACATTTCATGTCAGTCAATTTCCCAAAGAGAGACTTTACTTTTTTATGTGCAATATTGAATATTGAATATATTCTTGTCCAGTGAGCTAACAAGAGGAATTATGGTCTACATATATTATTATTTAATACAAAAACATAACTACTATAACTAGCCATTAGAAATTTGTATTGCCATATTTGTATTCCACTTGGAATTTTCAAAATGTACTTTAATACATTTTGAAATAACTTAAAAGTTATTTATTTTTTCTAACAGACACATGTGGATAAATACACCAGTCTTGAACGTATTATTATAATGTTTTTAAAATCTGAATGTGAAAACTATTTATTAAACCCCAACGGAAATGGGACTATAAATGTAATACGATGTATAATTTTACGAAAAAAGTTTCTCTTTTTTGGTGTCAAAAGAACTCATTTTGAGAGCTCATATTTCTATGAGAAGAATTTAATGCAAATTTAGCATTGCATGCATTAAAACTAAAAGACTGAGTAATGAAAGCTTAAATGCAAGTTTATCTCAATCTTGTTTAATATATTATTATTATCAATGAATGTCTATGTAATCTAAAGATATCATAGTATTGAATCATGTGAAGCTGCTATTATGAGAGGGCGAATTAATTACTTTTAAGTGTTCAATCAATGTCTCTCTCTGGAGTATTTGTTCTTAATTATATTTACTATGAATGTTGAGTGTTTATCTACAAATGCCTACTATTATGTCATACAGATATTTCTTTATATCTATAAAATTTCAACGGGTGCTTGTAATATTAATGTTTATTAATTATGTGTTTATTCTAATCCAACAATGTGTATCTACAAATGGCAAATGGTGATATAATATATGAGCATCGCCTTCAAGAATAAATCGCAAATGAGTAACCAATCATGTACTAACCAAGTTTCTATTATTATTATTTTTTCGGAGCATAAACATACACCAATTCGGTCATGGCCTTGATTCCAGCTTTTAAAAACGGAGTAAATTAGGGTGAATTATGCACAATTTTGTTTCTTCTCGTATTACCATAGACTTTTATTGACTGAAATTCGTGTGAAATTCATAGTAAAAATTTATGAATGTTTTGAAAATAGAATCAGTTTGGTCTTTACTGTCACATGACGTTTCAATGGCGGCAACAAAATAGTTGTCACAGTCTCACAGGCAATGGCGAGAGCATAAAAATGTAAATGGAGGCAATGAAGTGAATTAACACTTTGTCTCTCCTTTTGGGTCAAAAGATCAGGAGGAAAGTCAAGAATTGACGGTGGGACGCAATTTTTGGGGTCAGAGTTTGTCCCATTCTCACTTTTGAAGTTATCAAAGTTGTCTTTTAGTAATGGATTTCCTTGTGGAGCTAAAAACACAAAAGAATAATATTTTCAAAAAAATTTATTTCGAGAAAATAATTTGGCCAATTTGGGCATGACCTTCAAGGGAAAGTTTCACAGACTCGACTGGACTCGTGAGACTCGTGTACGAAATCCAAAGTGTCCAAAGGGAAGAGGACCATGTGACGCTTCTGTCGAATTCTTCGTCTCGTCCATTTACAATTGTCATAATGGATAATTTTATTATGTTGATTTTTCTGAATATTTAACTGGTTTGTCTTGTTTTTTGCCATTGCCAGCACTCAAGTTTTTATCCATTTAATTTAGTTTTAATTTCGAGTACAAAATAAATGCGAACGCTGTTCACCCACATTATTCATTTTTGAACTGTTGAAAATACTGATTTGCAAATTAAATTATCCAAACAGATGACATTTGTAATTTTTTTAGTGCCTCGAAAAGAGTCTTTCCGAAAGACTGCCTTTCAAATAGAAAAAAAAACTGAAAATATTTCCACCGCACTTATTTTAAGAAATTGTGGAAATTTAAAACACTTAGAGGTCTGATAATTGTACGAAAAGAGTGCCAACACCAGTCTAGTCATGAAAACAGATGAAAAGATTTTTAATCTTCTCTACACTTGTACAGGACAAACTAATTGAATAGAGTGAACAGACTGCGAAGTTCATTGAACGTTCATTTTTGAATTAAATACATATATGTAGGTTTCGTGCACCCACCCCCAATTGCCAATTTTGTAAAGACCATAGAGTAGTACAAGTAGTATACAGTCTCTATTCTGTGCCAATTTTGACAGAGAAAACGCTTGGTATAACAAAGAAAGACAAACAGATACAATGAATGTGCGAGCTCCCGTTGATAATTAAATTGAATCATGATATTGACTCAACGACGCGTCGTTGATTGGTAAATAAAATGCTGACCGCAGTTAAGCCACAATGCACAAATATCTTCATTGTCTCATTCACATGAGAACGGAAGCTCAACAACATCAAAATAATGTTAGTTAGTCAACTTAACTCGATTGAGGACTCTGATAGAACAAATGTCTATCTTCAACAAGTTTCCATCCTCACGACGACCCTTACTGGTCTTCTCATGTTGACACTGCCAATTATTTGGGTTTGTCATTTTGCCTCATGATCTCATGACAATGTCAGTGGAAACATTCATGTCATTCTCATGGTCACCTTCTTCATCTTTTTCCATGGACTGGGTAACTTTCTTGAGTTTCTAAAAAGAGAATTAAAATAAAAATTTTTTTGGGCAGTAAAGTTAATCCACAGAATATTCCCGGACACCCTGAAAGTGAAATTCATCCATTTTTTCATGCACTTGGTCGTCATCCTGGGGGTCGTAATGGGTTTATTTTTTGCTTTTAAACATCATGAAGCCAAATGTGACTACGATCATTGTTATTCCTTTCATAGTTGGATTGGCCTCCTTGCAATCATTCTCTATTTTGGACAAGTAATACAATTATATTTATAAAATTATGAATTAAATTAAATTCTACAATAAGTAATTTTATTTTAAATAGATTGTATTTCTCGAGTATTTCTCGAGAAATTTGGAATCTTTCTTCTGCCCTTTTTCCCTATGGGCATTCGAAAACTGATTCTTCCAGGAAATGAGTCACTTGGACCTTTGATCTTTGTTTTATCTGTTGTAGCAGCCCCAACAAGTCATGATGAAGGCCATTAGCATTTGGTAATTTATTTTAATGGATTTTTAATTTTAACCTTTCTTTTGAAACTTGATAATTGTCAATTTTTGTAGGAGAAATGATGCACAAAAGTATGGGGCATCCAAGATGACAATTAATTTTACTGGAATATCATTGAAGCTCTATTGACTGAACAGTTACATGACGGTAGGAGTACATGGGTGGGAATTTCAGAGGAAAATTTTGGTTGGGGGGATATAGCTCAGCGGTAGAGCGCTCGCTTCGCATGTGAGAGGCCCCGGGTTCAAATCCCGGTATCTCCACTGAATTTTGCAATAAATTATCAGTAATTATTTTTTGTTTCCCTTCATTTGAAAGGCACACATGCATCCCAAAATAATGTTGAAACGAGAGCATGTAATTTTTTCTCATTTTGAAATGGAGAAAAAAAAATCCTGTCAGTTGTTATCGCTATATTGATGATGAGAATTTCATGTAAAATTTTTTATACTCTTCAAAGACGGAATGTATAGCTCATTCTAATTTTTTGATAAGGGAACTTTCAGTTGAGATTTCTTCTGCATGTGCTGATCTCAACTTTTCAACAGACAGACATTCAACTTCCGAGTGGCTTTTGAATTAGTTTGATTTTAGAGTTTCAAAGCAACACATACAAGAGAGTAGAGAGAGAGAAAAGGCTTATCAGTGAGAAGACGACGAGAAGGAGTTGTTGTGAAGTGTATTTCTGGACTGGGTGAGGGGAAAAAAAGGAAAAATTTTTTTCTCAAGGAACCACATCCAGTCATCATCCGAAAAGTCGGATATACACGTGGAGACACGTGCGTCTTGGTGTGTGTGCATGTGTGTGTGAGGGAGAAAAGTTTCAAAACAAGAATTAATATGCGAAAAAAGTTGTCACTATAAAAACGGTGGACCATTCCAGTGTCCTCACAACAATGTTTATAGACTTGAGGAGGCATCCCCTCCTGGTGGGGACTGTACTTTTAATTGTGTTGACCCTATTGTGCTCACCGATCTCAGGACAGGGTCATGAAGGACATGGTGGTGGTGGGACACGTCGTCCAAATGGACATGGCGGTGGAGGTGGTGGGAATGGAAACGGTGAATACGAGTATAATGGTTATGACGAGTATGGGGACTATACGGAATATGATGGCGAAGGTATTTTAATTTAATAAATATTCATTTCCCTGTATTCAAAATTAATCTGTTCAAAGTCTTTGAGTTCTTTGACCTCTACTTATTCTGTTGCTGCGCCCATTTATAGCCTTGTTTTTTTCCCTCTCCCTCTCTCTCTCTCTCTTGTCATGCTATCTCCATCAATGGGGCTTTGGCAGACTAAAAGTCAAGAGGGTCACACTGACAACTCTAGCTCTCTTCCTTATCTCTTTTCCTTACTATCCTCAATTTTTCTCCATTTTTTTCTCTCTCTCGAGTGAATGAATTTATGAAATAATGTAGCTCGAGGATCGACGGGAGCTCCAACTTCCGGTCCAGGAGTAACTAGACACACTCCAGCTCCTACCCGTGCCTCCATTCCCGTAGAGTCATCTCGACGGGAGCCAGCTGCCGTGTCAGCAAGAACTTGTGAATTTGAGGGCCGTACTTATCAAGATGGAGAAGACTGGAAACCTGACACTTGTGCTGTTTGTCGATGTGTGCGAGGAACTGTGGAATGTAATCGAGAGGGTTGTCCAGGCTCTAATTGTGAGGATGTTGAATGTCCAGAAATTCAATGTGCAAGTCAACAATACATCCCACTTGGTCAATGTTGTCCCATTTGTACTGACGATGATTTCAATGGAGGGAGCAGTGGGACGGGTGGAAATGGACCCAGTGGAGGACCACCAACTGCTCCACCAGGAGAACGAGTAAACCAAAAATCCATCTTTTGCCATAGTTTCATCCTAACTAACTTTGTCAATTATAGGGAACGACTGGCTATCAAGGCTCTCCCGGCCCAAAGGGTGACGCTGGATTACCAGGAGCAACTGGCTACCCGGGGGAACCTGGCATGCCAGGTATTTTGAGCAATAATTTCTACTTAAATAATTTCTCAAACTGCAACTTAATTACATTACATTTATTGTCTAAAAGGTCCCCCAGGCCCCACTCCCGACGTGACTCCATTTTTCAATGCATTGGCTCCTGGTCAAGGAAGTGGAGACAAGGGTCCACCACCACCTGATCCATTACAATTTATACAAGCTCAAACCGGTCCAGCTGGTCCCAGGGGATCTCCAGGTAAGAATAATGTCATGTTCTCGATTTGCAGTGTTTCTTCATATTTTTTTCTTTTCTTGCTCAGGGCCACCGGGTCCACCTGGCCCTCAGGGATTTCAAGGCGTACGCGGAGAACCTGGTAAGGAATAAAAATGATTTTGCCATCCATCAAGTCAGTCACAAAATATGCTGCTCTCTTTGTTTAACAGGTGACCCAGGGGTACAGGGTCCTCCTGGAAGTGCAGGACCTCGAGGATTACAAGGTTTACCCGGGAAAGATGTAGGTTCATTTTTAAACCCCTTTGCAAACCTTTGTTTATATTTTATGCTTTTACACAGGGCGAGAATGGAGATGATGGTCAACCGGGACCACTTGGACCTGCCGGTCCTCCTGGAGCTCGTGGATTACCCGGTAATTTTTTATCGAATAAATATTGTACTATCGGACACTTTAATGACATTTTTATTGTAGGAATGCCCGGCTTACCTGGCGTCAAGGGCCATAGAGGGTTTCCAGGGTTAGATGGAGGCAAAGGTAACTTTTTGATTTTTATTCATATTTGGCAAACGTCCTTTTCACTTGTTGATTTTCTTAAAGGTGAACAGGGTGGACTTGGAGAAAAGGGAATGACTGGCTTACCAGGGTCTCCTGGGCCTTTGGGTCCAATGGTATGACATTTAAAACGTTGTAAAGAACTTTTCTGAGCTACAATTTGTCATTTTATAGGGTCCTGCTGGTCCCAGAGGAGAACGTGGAAGGGAGGGTCCTCCCGGTCCTCCTGGCTTGAGGTTTGTGCCAACTTCACTTTCTTTTTTTCTTACAGGAGTAATCCTTTTCAATTGACTCAATTTGCATAATAAACTTTTGTTTCATTTCAGAGGTATTGACGGAATTGCAGGACCGCCCGGTTTACCAGTGAGTTTCACAATAGTTTTGATATGCAAATTTCGCTCACAAATTTTTTATAGGGTGCCATTGGAAAGCCCGGACCTCCAGGATTTCCTGGAAGCCCCGGTGGGAAGGGAGACCAAGGGTCGTTGGGTCCAAAAGGCTCTCCCGGCTTGCAAGGCCCCAGAGGTAAGGCTACACAATCCATACAAGTCAAATGTCAAACATTTTGCCAGATTCTGCTAGAAAACGTCCCAAATTTTTTGTCAGAAAATAATTCTGACTTAACAGTTGTATAAATTTTTATTGTTTTCATTTAGGTGAAGGCGGAAGGCCTGGATCACCCGGTGAAGGCGGCCCATCCGGTCCACCAGGAAAAGACGGCATACCAGGTTATTTGACCACACTGAACAATACGACTATTCTGATAATGAATGTTTTTTTAAAATAATATCCTTTTTGATAGGTGAAAAGGGCAGTCCAGGGTCAAGTGGATCACCGGGAGGACAAGGCTTTCCAGGTTATTAAGATCAAGTTAAATTTTTCGATTTTACATTAAACATTAAACACAACTCTTTCTAACCAGGTCCAAGAGGACCACCTGGTTTGAGTGGCAGTCCGGGACCTGGTGGCGCAAAGGGCAACCCTGTAAGTTTTTTAAATGTGACGAAAGCAGATACGATTACTTACTTGCCATTATTACTAGGGACTACCTGGGGAAGGCGGTGCAAAGGGAGAACCAGGATCCAAGGGTGAAGGTGGTGGTCCAGGTAAGAAAAAAACATTTTTATAATTTGCAATAAAAACTTTTTCAAAATTTTAATCATTTTTTTTACAAAAATAGGAGCAAGGGGTTTACCTGGAGCTGGCGGAGCTCCCGGCAAAAGGGGCAAGCCTGGACCAAGAGGTAGGGATCAATTTAATCATTTGGCACAGTATAAAATAACTTATATATTCAATGAATAGGACCACCGGGCGCTGGTGGGGCTCCTGGAGAAAGGGGACCTCCTGGTGGAAGGTAAGATAAATACTCAATTAATTTGTGTTCAATTGCAATGAATTTGTTACATTTTATAGAGGATTGCCGGGCCAAGATGGTGCACCAGGACCAAAAGGACAAGGTAACTAACTACTCACGTCCCAATTTATTCAGAGGAATTTATGAACAATTTTTTAGGCGGTGATAGAGGTCCGCCTGGTCCTATCGGTTTAAAGGGATCAAATGGTGAAGGCGGCAGACCAGGGCCACCCGGATTACAAGTGAGCATGACTCTGTTCTTTTTTTTAAATTGACTAGTACATTTTTTGTAAACCACAATTCTGATTTTTAGGGCTTGCGTGGACCTGGAGGAAGACCTGGATTACCTGGAAAAGCAGGATCTCCTGGAGAAAGAGGCTTGCCTGGTCAGGACGGAAAACCAGGAGATCAAGTGAGTGAGAATATTTTTGAAATTACAATTTGTGCACAATATTTACATTTTGATTTTTTGCAGGGTTTGCAAGGACCTCCCGGATTACCGGGTCCAATTGGGTCACCTGGTGACAAAGGACTTCCAGCAAGTGACACATTTTTTTATTGAAAAAGAAATAACAATAGAAATGTTGCCGCAACTTAATTTTTTTAGGGAGACAATGGCAAGGACGGAGAACCTGGTGGCATGGGTGCAACTGGCCCAAGAGGTAAAAACAATCCGAACAATATAAAAGGTCCCACAAAAGCAAAAAGATGACAAATCAAATTTATATAAAGGTGATCCTGGAAAGGACGGTGGAATGGGAATGGCTGGACCTCCTGGGTTACCTGGTCCAGATGGTGGCAGGTAACCAATCAGTAAACTTTTTCAAAATAAAATTGTGCATCAAACGTCTATTATAATGATTTTAGGGGTGAACCTGGGCCACCCGGTCCCCGAGGATTTGGTGTAAGTGTTTTATAGACATTTTTCAACACGCTACATTTTGATACAATTTAACTGTGCACTTTGTAGGGACTTCCGGGAGCTCCAGGAGCTGGAGGAGCGCCAGGTAATTTTCAGTCAATTTTGTCAAACTACAAATAATTTGTAACATATTGAATTTGTAAATAGAGAGTCGTTAATGTACCTTTGTTGACCATTTTAAATATTAGGGAAAGATGGGGAGCCAGGTCAACAGGGTCCTGCTGGATTACCCGGGCCAACTGGAGGCAGAGGTGAACGTGGATTTCCTGGTTAGTTACAAATTACTGTGTTAATCTCAAATTATTAATAAAAGCAATGAATCCTAATCTTCTTCAAACACTTGCAAATATAAATACATTTTTAAAAATAGGTGAAAGGGGGCCTGGTGGCTTGCCTGGTCCACCCGGCAACAGAGGCGAACCGGGAATGGGCGGTCCTGATGGTCCAACGGTAAGACTGCCAATTCACTAGAAAGTTCATACAAAAAATCTAAATGTTGATTGTAGCAGCACATTTCAGAAGAATTGTTCAACGTAATTTGAATGAATTTATAGGGTCCACCTGGGTCAAAAGGAGACAAAGGACATGCTGGTCCTCCTGGATTATTGGTAAGTCTGTTTTGAACTGCTACTTTCTGCTTCATTTGTAATTATAATTTCCTTGTTGAGAATCTTATTTTAACAAATTCAAAGACTATTTCACGTAAACTAAAATATACTACATTATTTTCATACACACATAGGGCTTGCCTGGAGGTCGCGGATTGCCTGGCATACCTGGTGAAAAGGGTGAAAAAGGGCTACCTGGAATGGCGGGACCTGCAGGTAGGATATTTTTAATAACCGCAATATGTCAACTGATTCTTAAATGTCGTTCTTGCATTTTGAATAGGTCCACCTGGAAGAGGCGGTGATCAGGGACCACCAGGACCTATCGGTAATTTTTTTTTGATATTATTTTGTTTAACAAGGAGTATCTACAATTAATATTAATTAGTTTAGACTTAACACTTTTCGTTATGAAAACCATGGTTGAAATTTTCCAGGAAACATTGGACCCGCTGGAGAACCTGGAGACAGAGGAGACAATGGCCCTCCTGGGCCACCTGGTAGGTTGACAAACGACTCCTCAAAAGCATGTTCATAATGTTGAAGAATTTATTTCTAACTAATCAAAGCAATTATTTTAAATTTAAAGGTGAGCCTGGTGGCTTAGGGGCACCCGGAGAACGAGGCCCGGTTGGACCTCCAGGTTTACAAGGGTTTCCTGGCCCACAGGGAGCTGGTGGTTCACAGGGAGGCAAGGGAGAACGAGGATTGCCTGGACCTAAAGGGTAATTTTATCTACATGTATGAACTTTAAATATGTTTCAATCACAATTTGTTTTAATTTACAGAGAACAAGGTGCTCCTGGCAATTTAGGAAAACCTGGAGAGCAAGGTAAAGTGTCATGTCTACAAAAGGCGATGACTAGTCATTCAAAATGTTTGTTTTAATGTAGGGTTACCTGGATTGGCTGGATTAAACGGTGGCAAAGGAGGTCGAGGAGAACCAGGTAAATACTGGGGTGATGGATTACTAATTGAGTAGCACTGGAAAGTATTTAGATTGTTAAAAGAGAAATTTAAAAAAAGTGTACTGTGCTTTTGTACACAACTTGATCAAAAATCGAACACAATATCGTAATTCAATGTTAACCATTTTTAACAGGTCCCAGAGGAGAAAGCGGCCCACAGGGACCTCCTGGTCGCTCTGGAAATCCAGGCCCGCCAGTAAGATGTTACATGATCAATTAATTTTGACTTGCAGTGGAGTTACAAACTTTCGGTTGACATTTTGGTTGAGCCATAAGTTCATGACCTCAACCATGTGGAATTATTCAATTTCTGCTGAAACAGATCGTCCAAGATTTGATCGGCCAACTATTGTATTGCTTTGCGTTTTATTATATTGATATTTATATATTTCTTTTGAAAATGTATAGGGTCAAGGAGGAGCGCCAGGTCCACCAGGAGGTTTAGGTTTACCAGGAATAAAGGTATTCATAAAAGTTTCAAATACGTAGGTAATGAATATATTCTACATAAGCCAATGTTGACAAAATAAAAATGTGTGGAAACCAAGTTCATTTAATTATTCAAACCTTGTGATACTAGAAATGGCCTTTTGTTATAGGGAAGTGGTGGAGATACTGGACGACCGGGTAGCCCTGGGCCTGCGGGCCCGCCAGGCAATCCTGGACCGGAGGGTCCAAAAGGTGAAGGCGGTGCTGACGGGCCAGGAGGAGCTGTTGGAAAACCAGGTAAGTATTTTTTTGGTCGTTTCTCTCAAGTTGATGAAACGACGATAGTTTATGGTCTTGTGTATAACCATTCTTTGATTTCGTTGAGCTAATAATATTAGCTCAGAGGAATCAAACAACCAATTTACTAAAACAATTTTCAATTTTTTCCATACTTAGGAGCGCAGGGTGCTCCGGGAGACAGAGGTTTACCAGGGTTGAGTGGGCCAACCGGACCGCCAGGCCCCAGGGGTCCACGTGGTGCTGGAGTGAGTTCTATTTTTTTGTTGACAATAAAAGATAAGTGTATAATTTTAAGTGTCAAATTTTTATTTTTCTTGACATTTTAGGGAGAACCCGGAGCACAAGGCAAACCAGGAGGAGAAGGACAACGAGGTCAGTTTTTAAAAAAACATTAAAATGTATTTTTGCAATCACAATGAAGGACTCGCTGGTTGACGAATTTAATTTGACAAAATTCGTCATCACTTTATTCACTACAGGTGAACCTGGATTAATGGGCAGCCCTGGACCAGTTGGACCCCCTGGAGAACCGGGAAGAGAAGGTTCTTCATTTTTTTCACAAATGTTGTATCAGAAAATTAGTTGATTTGAAAACCGACATTTTTTGAACCATTAAACAGGTGGACAAGGAAAAATTGGACCCCCTGGCATTGGTAAGTCATACACAAGAGCACATTTAAGAATTGTTGTGCATTTTAATAAATTGTTGTCAAAATAGGAGGAAGACCTGGTGACAAGGGTCCCCCCGGACCAGCGGGAATGATGGGAATGCCGGGAGGTGCTGGACTTCCAGGTAATTTTTTTTACAAGCCTGGACAAATACAACAGAATTTTACCAAAATGTTTTTATAGAATTTACTAGAGATTTTTCAATTTTCCACCCAACATTTTTAAAAGATTAAACAATGTACACAAACGTTCACGGGCATTATTCGCCTGAATTGTATGTCCTCAAAAGATGGGAATTTTTGATGAGAGAAATTGTTAACAAAATCTTGTCAAAAATTAACCAGTTTTGTGTACACAGGTCCACCGGGAAATTCTGGCCCTCCGGGAACTACGGGCGAAAGAGGTGAGTGTGAACAAATTTTTTTTTCAATTTGACACAAATCCAAAATTTAAACGTACAATTTTTGATGACGTGACACAGGTCCAAGAGGAGAAAGCGGCCCTCCAGGTGTAGAAGGTCCACCGGTAAGACAACAACCAAAAAGTTTCACTCATTTAAACGACTTGAAAGGACGGGTTATAATTAAATGAACGTTTTTTCAGGGTGGTAGGGGCAAACCAGGACCACCTGGCCCTCAAGGCGACAAGGGAGAGAAAGGAGGTTTGTTTGGACATGATATTTGCCATGATATTAATTATTTTGTCGATAAAACTTTTTTTGCGAATAGAATTCTCCGAAATATATGTAAATCCACTTTATTAATTAGCTTGTCTTATTTCCTCTCGTGTTTACTGCTGTAAATATACAGCACCTTATGACACAAGCAAGTGGGCCGGCTGTTAGAATTTTAGTTTTTGTCCAATTTTGAATAGGACTCTTTTATGCACTGTCAATTTACTAAACTCATATGACACCCATGTAAATGTAAAAAGATGGGTCATGTAACAAAATGCGGGTAAAAGTAGATAAACAAATCTCTCTTGATTTTGACCTAACCTTCAGAAAATAATGGCTATCAACGCAATATTTTTTGTTGTTGTTCAGGTCAGATTTTTGTTTTTCCACCAACATGCATAAATAGTAAATGTTGTAAATCAAAATGGTAGAAATAATTGTGGTAAGGCCGAGTCCAAGTACATACCATATGGAGTGACAAGTTTTATGGACAAAAAATACTCTCCATGAAATTCTACTCAATTTGTCAATTATGCTGTACATTTGAATACAATTACAGGCGGCGGAGCCAAGGGTGCAAAGGGACATCGAGGTTGGCACAAAATATTTCTTTTGCACTTCAATTACTTGTAGAACAAATTTTAAAAACTGCTTATTGAATTGAAATAGGTTTAATTGGTCTGCAGGGCTTGCCAGGACCACAAGTGAGTATTCACCCTATAATTTGTACTATACAAAAGGTCAAAATGTAACCCCTGAAATTATTATGATAGGGACCGGCCGGAGACAGAGGCATGCTTGGGCCTCCAGGTCCAACTGGTTTACCTGGTGATGTAGGAATGAAAGGTAATGTTACAGAATGAAGATAAAAAAATGGGCACTGTACTTGAAAATATGTATTCTTCATGTAATTTTCATTAGGACCGAGTGGAAGAGACGGCAGCAACGGTCCTCCTGGTCCAGTGGGTCCACCAGGTCAAAGGGGAATGACAGGTGAGTGAATTTTTCATGATAAAAGAATTTTTAAAAATAGGTGACAGAGTTCCTAAACTTACAACTTGTATGGCCAAAGCTACAACTTTGAATTTTTTTATGTAAAATAAAATTTCATTACAGGAAATGATGGTAAAGTTGGACAACCTGGTCCGGCGGGTCCACCGGGTCAACCAGGGCCACCCGGGTAAAAACTCTCATATTTTCTTATCTTATCGAAAGATAAAAAATTTCAAATGTACCGTGTTCACAGAGAGCCAGCTGGTTACGACGCAGCAGCACTCGCAGCATTATTGGGACAATCACAGGCAAAGGGACCAGATCCATTGGCTGCTGATCAACCCTTCAAAATATTTGGAAAAGAAATCTCAGATGATGAACGAAGAAAAATTGTTTTACAAGCATATGAACAACTGAAAACAACTTTTGAACAATTTAAAAAACCAGCTGGAGACAAAAAGTCACCAGCAAAAACTTGTAAAGATTTGTCTGCTGCTCATCCCGAACTAAAATCAGGGGAATATTGGGTGGATCCTAATGGTGGTGACTCAAGAGATGCCATATTAGTTCATTGTAATATGGATACAAAAGCAACGTGTGTGCATCCAAAGCCTGAAAAGACTCCAGAAATGACTCCAAGCCTCAAAGTTCCTGGTGATTATTGGCTCTCCGACTTGGAAGGAGGATTCCAGGTAATTTCAACTAATTCGTTACAAAATCAAGGTCAAAATCAAAATTTCATACATCTTTTTTTCCTTTCCATAGTTTACGTACAAGACCGATGGGAATCAAATGACATTTTTACAATTACTTTCCGCCAATGCTGAGCAAAATATGACATACAATTGCTTCAATTCAGCTGCTCATTATGATTCTCAAAAGAAAAGTTATCGAAGTGCGCTGAAACTTATGGGCTGGAATGACCTGGAATTGACTGCCAGGGGAACCAGGAGGACTCGCTACACTGTCAACGAGGACGAGTGTAGGGTAAGTGTCTTTTACCAATTTTATAATCAACTAAATATACAATTAGTTTTCCAAAAAGTTACATCATTTATATTTAATTGATTTAGTGGAAGAAATTGGAATGGGCCAAGACAACGATATCGTACACTACGGACAAAGCACAAAGACTTCCCATTGTCGACATCTCAATCAAAGACATTGGCGAGAAAAATCAGTCATTCTGGATTGAAATTGGTTCTGTCTGTTTTACATGATGAAAAATAATCTTTATAAGACACTTCAACGAATGAAAATCAACGAATATCTGACATTATTATTTATTGCCCTCCTCCACCCCTTTGGTCCACACAGTACTTGTTCAATCTGTTTTTCTTTGCTTTCTTCGTCAAACTTTAATCATTATGGTGACTTTTATTTATTTTCATGGGATGTGTGAATGATTTCTTAAAAAAAGTAATTATACAATATTATTATTATCGTAGTTTTATATTTAATTTGTACATCATCGATTGTATTGCTTTGTATACGAAATGTAGGAATATTTTATACTTTTCATTGTAGTCTACATTATATATTGATAATTACCATAATAATACGAGTATTAGTAATCTCTTTGTAGCCTTTGTAGGTTAACTCTGGTTTATTTTATTGAAACAAAAACAACAAATTTTAATTTCTCATGTGACAATCATTCTACATGTACAAAAAACATCAACTATAAGGAAAATCGTCTCTCTCTCTCATCGCATTTGTGTGAATTTTCACTGCCTTATCCACTGCCTTATTTAATTATTTAAAAGAGTCATCCTTTTGCTACTTCAAAAAAGTTTATACTTGAATGTAGAGTATACGAGTTAATATTATTGTATACGTGTAAACATAGTCAAATCTACTAATAAAAATGTTAAACAATGTCTTTTGTAATAAAAAAAATTGGTCTTTGTTCATCAATTCATTCAATTCTCATAGATTTTACGTGTGTCATAGGAAATTTGTATTCTCAATTATATGATTCACTACCCCTGATCTGGATTTAGCACTTAATTCTGGTCGAATTTTTAATGGAGGATCAGTCTCTTGAGCAGTCATATTTAAATATTAATTAAGACTGTCAAAATGAAAAAATAAATGACTATTCTCGTTTACAACAAAAATTCAAACCGGTCTCAATTTTTTTCCGCTCTTAGCAAAAGCAATTGAAAAAATATATGCCTAATTCTAAGATTTAACTGAAGAAACAAAGAAATTAACTGATGAATAATTTGCAAAGTTGAACAGTTGAACATGTATTATATAAAAATATTTATTTTTATTTGTATCATTTTTTTAAAAATTTTGATCGAGGCTTTATATATCTACTCGAATAAAATTATTTGGCACTGGGATCTGTTGGATAAATTAATTAAAGCCAACTAAGTTGGTAAAAGTTTTTAGCCTTGTTGATGTTTTATTGATGTTTTTGAAGGTGCTACAGTTGAACTTGTCTTGGCTTTGTCTTCAACGTGTCCATCAACGTCGTCAAGACCCTCCACGGCTAAGTCAGAGATTGGATTCTTTATGTAGTAATCAGCACTAAAAATGCAAATTAAACAAAAAAATCAAATTAGTTATTATCTGTTGTCATTTAAAATTTTAACTCTCGTCAAAACCATTCAAATTTAAATTTACATCAAATCACTAACTATATTTGAGAAGAAATTGATTATAATTTTTTACTACCTATTCAAATTTTTTTTGCTTACCATTCTGGGATTTGTTTAGGACTGTCGCACTTGCCACTTTTGGGATTAAAGACTGTTTTAACGAGACAAGATCCAATTCTGGGGCTACCGTTTTGCATACAGATGTAAAATCTACGACAATCTGTACAAATAAAAAGTAATATTTAAATTAATATTTAGCCTGAACTTATTATGATTTCCTGAAAAACTCAAAATCATTCATCCTAAAGAAATTCATGTACATTTTTTAAACAAAAAAAAAGCATGTCTTTTCATAAGTCTTTCCTTCAAGACAAACAACACCATTGTGAGGGTAGTCACATTAAGAATAACTGAGAGATAAGACAAAAGCTTTTATAACCTCGCACTGACTGTCATGAAGGATGGTAAAAATGTTGATTTCAATTATTAATTTACAATTTTAATACTACATTTTCTCATCAATATTCAGTTCTTTTCACTTTGTTGTCACTTTTGGAACATGGAAAAAGCCAACAGACATTCCACATCAAAGAAAGTGTAATGTTTTATGTTAATATTTAAAATGCAAAGATGGATATCACTCGTCCAAACTCCTTGCAAAGTTTCCAGACCCGTTGCTTTATGTAAAACTTTAATGATATTCCATCATCTATCATCACTGATGATTCATCAGGTACAAATATGCGGTATGTACATAATGGTGTGACTTTGAGTCGAGAGTTAATAAATTATGAGCCAAAAGCTACCTTGTGGAAATCCCGTTTTAACCAATGTTTGAAAGTATCAAACTATTCTATAATTTCTTTGGTGTCGTAGAATTTTGTGTCTGAGTCGCTTTATCGCTCTTGTATCTGAATTTTTTTAATGAATTTTAATTTCATCCTCGTAATTAACTGGATTTTAATTTTTAGAATCAAAACGAGTCAAAGTGAGTGCGAATGAGTGGAATTTTGTCTCGCTCAAATAGGATTTTCGCGAGTGGCGAGTCAAAACGGAATTGGGACGCAAAATTAATTTAATTGTAGTTGAAACCTTTAATTATAAATTATAATTTATAATGTCAGAGTCATCAAAATAGTAAAGTTCGATGGATCTGGCTAATGGGTAAGTAAAACTTTAACTATTTACATAATTCTTGTGTCCAATATGGACCATAATTTTCAAAAATAATTTGTCTCTTTATTTTACAAAATTCTCTTTCAAAAAATGTTTGAGTCAAAATACATATCAAATTGTATCAAATGAACAATTTTTATGTTGAATAGAATTACAGGAGGATTTTCTGAAGTCCCCTCACCAGGAAGCATCGAAACGATTGTTAAATGCATTGTCTGTCATGAAATTCCCTGGTCTCCGATTTATCTATGCAAAACAGGTTTTACTTTGGTTGGGTTTTATGGTATGGGACTACTTGTTGTCAATGCCCATATTGTCAATGCCTATGTTGTCAATGCCAATATAGTCAATGCCTATGTTGTCAATGCCAATATAGTCAATGCCTATGTTGTCAATGCCAATATAGTCAATGCCTATGTTGTTAATGCCAATATAGTCAATGCCTATGTTGTTAATGCCAATATAATCAATGCCTATGTTGTTAATGCCAATATAATCAATGCCTATGTTATTAATGCCAATATTTTTTACTTTTATTTTTAACATTATTTTATTTTTATATTTACTTTTAACATTAAAAACAATGTTTCGTGACGTATGTTTAATACATACCACACACATTTTGTTTGGCGTGACGGTTCTTACTTCCGGATGTGCTGAAAATGGATTGGCATCTTGGACACCGGAACTTCTTCCTGACGAACCAGTGGGTCTTCATGTGAAGGCTCTTGGTGGCCCGTGACGACAAGACGGCACCACAAATGTAGCACCAACGGTCATAGGGCACTTCCGTCGGCCGGATTGGTCGTGAATCTTCCTCCCCCTGCTGTTGACACGTTTCTTTTCTTGACCCTCTACTCTCCCCCTCCGGTAGGCCCTCTCTCTCCTCCTCTAGACTCTCTCCTTCATGTGAACTGTCTCTCTTCTCTGGACTTACTCCCTCATTCCTGGACCCTTGACCCTCTCTATTGTCCCTTGACCTTTGAGGCTCCTTCCTTCGACGTTTATTTTTGGTTGGAAAATTGATGGTTGACTGTCTTTCCTTCTTCCTCACTTCTCTCTCCATCATCCTTCTCCCCCTCGTCCCTCCTTTCGAGACCAGCAATCGATTTGGACATTTGTTCCAGTGTTCCCAAAAATTGGAATTAGTGTCTGTGACAAAGTCACAGGCACTACACTTGAACCTTCCCACCACGGAAATGTTGTTTCTAAAGGACAGAGGACAAAACATGATAAAAGGTGAGTTATATTGTTCCAATGACCCATGGTAATTAGACTTGATTTGTATCACACGAATCTAACTACTCACCTTTTGTTATGTTTTGTCCTCTGTCCTATTGGATTCATCTTTAAGTGATGGGAGAAAAAGTACTTTCAAAATCTTCTGAGAAAATTGAGAAACCACAATACTACTGCCAAGTCGTCAGAAGTGTTTTGAGACCCCTTCGTAAAAATAAAAGGATCAACAATAAAAATATACTGACTCAAATAGGAATACAAGTGAGTCATCCAAAGAACTTACGAGGGAGGGGCCCAGACTCGCAATCGATTTCTTAACATGTAAAATATGATTCCCACGGAAAACAATATGGGAAAAATTATGGTGACCTTTGTGTCTGCTAACGCTCACTTTTTGACCTCCCCGTGACCTCCAGGAGGTCATTTTAT
>JAQIVZ010002291.1:0-22082 GCA_034700945.1 Arrhopalites spinosus
TCCTTTCTCAGAAGCGTACTTTGACAAACAAACAAAAATCTAAACTTGGCTTTTGTTGTCGTAAAATTTACTACAATTTACGGTCCCGACCCAGACCCAAACCAAAATTTTCAGACCCGGCCCAGACCCGAACCGGGCCTGGGTCGGGTTTGGACCGGGTGGGTCTACAGACCCGGGTCCGTGGGTCTAAATCGCTCGCCCCTAATATGTATACTAATGTTTAAATGGTATCTTTAATGCTAGTTTTTATTTATTTTTTGAGTTTTGAGAGAGCATCACGTTGCCCCATGAAGTAAGGGTGACCACTTTGACACGTCCATGTGGTTCACAATTTTAATGCACATTAAAAGACAATCTTGTTTAGCGGATGATTCTCCGTCAAAAATAATTTTTTTGAAATTTTTAAAACCAAAGGTGTAAACAAGAATGACCTGTATGAACAGTGAACTCTGGAGATCAATCGGATGGTAAATAAATAATGTCAGTTGTACCTATTGGGTTGTTCAGTGGGTCGTCGGCTCTCATTCCATTAGTTTTCATAACATTGGATGATAATTGCCAATTATTAATTAGGGTTAATTCGTTTAAAAATATGGGAGGAGATTTAACAAGGGTTGGGATATTTTATCCCTACGAGTCGTAGGCTACGACATGGAAATGCCTACCGGAAATGAGCTTTCTTTTTTTGTGAAAAAGGACAGACATAGAATGATAGCTAAATGTATCAAATAAAGCAACACATTGAAATCTTGTAAATAATTCATAGGGGCTACATAATTAGTAAATTTTGCCATATCTGCAATTAAGTATGTCTGTCTAGCAACAAGATATGACCCCTAACTCATAAAATACTGAAAAGTGAACCAACACGAGTAATAACTAATGGTAGAGTAAAAGTGCTTTATATTTGTCGTTTCGTTGATAAACTCATTCATTCTCATTCCTTCTTGGAGTTTCTCTATTTATGAGCACTCTTTCTAACCAAATACATTCTACCGTATTCTCTCCAATTGAGACTCGGGGCTCTATTTCATAAGTCATCCTTTTAGAATTCATGTTTAATGTTCTATCCCATAACATTACAAGCATTTTTTGTAAAATCAACCCTTTGGCAGGGCTACTATTAGAGACTGGGCTTTTATTAGAATTAGAGGGTCTATTGGAGATAATATGGTATAAATTTTTATTTTCAAAGTAAAAAAGTTAAAAATAAAGTTTACACGAAATATTGGCTTTATTTTGTGACTCCAGGGACCCTCCAAAGTCGCTGTAAAAATGTATAATAATAGATTCATTGTATATGCATTACTTTGCATAGTAGGAGTAAATATCAAATATTATACCAATTTATAATTCATGGCCAGCAGAAAATCATAAGAAAGGGAAGAAAACAACATGGAATCTTTCCTTTTTATCAGCATTTGCTCCAAACGGAAGTTGAGATCATGTTGAGGAGAGAGAAAGAGATGAAAGATAAAATGAAATCTACAAGTATAATGTATAAAATGTCTCAACAACACTCTCCTTTTAACTTACAACAAAGATTACAATTCTCTGTGTCCTTGTGGGAGGTTGTCCTAAGTTTGACACCCGTTAAAATTATAACTCACAGTTGACAGTGTAGCTTCACTAAATATTCCATGTTAAAACTGTCGGTAATTCTAGTTAAGTACGAAAAAGACATTCCAGTCCGACTATATTCATCTGATATTTGCGACATTTTCCTCTCTTTTTCTGTCCACATTTTGTGTTTGCGTTGAAGTAATATAAGTGACCATTTTATTTTATATAAAAAAATGCATCTACGATTACGAACCAGCAGAAAAACAATTTATGTTGCTATTTCTGCCATTTTAATTTATTGGATTCTCCTCAAAAAACGAAGATATACCGAAAATTTAGAATTAATTATAGACTCTGTTGAACCTAAAGTAGCATGGGAATACATTGCAGATTTCAGTAATTTGATGAAACTCAACCCTACAATGTAAGAAATTTTTGAAAAACACTTTTTGAAATTATTTAATTGCCTATAATTCATTAATTACATTTACTTTACAATAGGCAACAATTTGAAATTGAGTACGAAAAGGGGAATTATGAATTATGGGAGTATGCAGTGAGTTACATTGAACATTTAGTCTACTTTCCCTTCATTCATCATCACAATCAAGCTGTCTACAAAGTCTCACCTGAGTCTCATCATGGACGTCATCAACCCTTTCGGATTGACAGTGAACACAATTGCTGTATTTATTATTTATGCCGTAAGCCATTTCATGAAACTACAATTAATTAGAAAAATACATCAAATAAATAGACTTTTTTTCTGTACAGTCAATACTAATGCAGAGATGACCTTCACCCCAGGCCCTGATGTACGATCTACAAAGATGATCGAAATTGTACACTTTGAGTGCCCTACAATTTTAGCACCTATCTGTCGTCGAGAGCTGAGATCTCAAAAAAAATTAGTATACGACAAAATTTTGAATGCAAATATGAATGCTCCATTCTAAAAAAAGAGTCAAAATTGGTCGTGTCTACGTTGTGCTGTTGCTGTACAAATGTTAAATTGACACACATTACCTACATGAGATCTAATAAGATTTTATGAATGTGTTTAAAAACTATAAACTTATTATTTTTTGACCTGTCCTTTAGTAGTTTCTTTACAACATGACATGAAATTTTTATGTAGACTACTACACACACTCAAGTATTAAAATGTACTTCTTTTCATTTCTTATTTATTATACTGTTGTCTTTTTTTTTTAAAAAAATCATATTTTAATGAATACTCTTTAAATAAGAGCAAAGCATTGAGAATATAATTTTATATTTATAAATCAAATGAAAATCAACAGTATGGTGCAGGATGACGAAACTGCTAAAAAGACTATATCTAATTGTAGATAACGACATATTTTACCATGATACAATTAAGCCTTAACGAATAAAATTGTGAATATATGAAATGTTATACAATTGTTGCAAAATTTCCAATGGTTTCTTGATTCAGGCGGCGCAACTTTTTTTTTCTCTAGTGTTCCCTTATTTATCGTCTTCATCCTCTGTAAAAAAGTAATCACAAAAAAAACAATGTTAAGTTATTTAAAAAAATACAGTGGAGAGTTATTTTTCATTTAAAAAATGTAAAGAGAGAGTATTTATAGGATAGTACCATTGTCTTCATCTGATGAATCTTCCTCTTCAGTTTCAAAAGTATTGTCCGGGATGTCAAACAGGTGAATGAGCGGTTTGTTGGGATCACGCAAAATAAGGTATTTGCCATCCTTTTGCTTCATACACAAGTCAATAATACAACGAAGGATACCCCATGCATTGTCCATATTCAAACTAATTTGGGTCGCAAATTCGGTTGGCTTGAATTGTTGAGTACCCAAAATCACATGATTTGACTCATCTCGGACATGAACACGGGATACGTATCTGTCAAGTTAAAAAAAACATAAAATGACAATAGGTTCAAAAAATAGTCATTCATCTTTTTTATTTTTATAAATTTTATTATTTTATTGGATTCTATAAATGATAAAAACGTACCCAAATTTAATCTGATCTGAACTTGCCAACAAAGCTTGAACAGTCCATTTGGCCAATTTACAAGCATTGTTCCTCAATTCATTAGCTAAGACAGCTCCTCTTTGGGAGTCTAATCGTTGACGCCACTCCATTCCACCAGTGTACTACGATAAAAAGATAATTTTCACACATCAATTACATGACAAAAAACCATCAATTGGACTAGAAGAAGACATTGATTCCTTTATTTAATTAAACAAAACTGGAAACTTACTTGGTAGTTAGATTTGCCATACTGAGAAATATTCCTTGGGTCCCATTCGTTGAGAGCCTTAATATTTATATACTGCATTTCACCATTGGGACCCGGCATGACAGCATCATGTTGACAACGAGCTACAAGAACAATGCCACCATCCAAATCCCATTGTCTGTACCGATAGCCCACTGATGCCATTTTCTTTTCCTCTTCCTCTCCAATGAATGGATTTTGTTCATCAAATTTATACCGATCTTCTTCCTTTAATTTTTAAGAAATGTGATAAATATAATTAGAATATGAGTAACAACTAACAGTATTAGTCCTTCCAAGCATCTCAAGTATAAACTTATTGTATGATTACCGTTTTCAAAACTTGTTGAGAAAAGTTGTTACAAACAAAAGTAGCCTCTAGTGCTAAATTATTCAATATCTCGGGATCATCAACTGGAGGCTCATTTGATGTTTCGTTGACTGTCAAAAGATCTATATAAAAAAATCAGAAAAGAAATCAGTAACTTTGTCTTTAGAAAAAAAAAAAAAAAATTAAAATTTTTAATATTAAAGGAGATGGAATATTACCAAATGTATTATCTCTCTTGTCAAAAAATAGTTTTTCTCCAATCTTTTGAACGACAATATCCCAAGAATAACTAGATCGTGTGGCACACATCAATGTAGCTAAAATAGAATCGGTTGCATAAACATTTCCAACGGTCTTTGAGAGCTAAATGAATAAAGAAAACATACGTTACAGAATCAATTTTCAAGATAGCAGGTCATTAAAAATGACTACATATAAATGGTATAAATTAGTTTTATTATAGGGAACGAAAAATATTCAGCATAGAATGAACACAACCGAACATTTTTTATCGTAATCCCAATTAATTTTGCGTAGCTTTCATGTCCAGTGATCATAATGTTTGACATTTTGACACACCAGATGATCAAATTCTACGCTTTTTAAAAAAATAACACAAACAATCAAATTAAAAAAAACAAGACTTACACGACGGATAATAGGGTCATCAGATGTAGTGACAGTATGTATGATACGATCCACAGAGAGTAATGGCCTCTCATTCTTCACATTGACACGATCGTATGTCTTATCATAAAATTCCATTGAGCCGCACTTCACCCTATTAGTACAAGGAATAATGAAATTTTGTAAATTGAAAAAGTATTCACAAAACAATACACATACAAATGTAAAGTAAAGAATATACGTACAAATCTTCAGCTTCTTTGATATTGGGGAGAGACAGTTTACTCAATCTTGGGAAATCCATTTCTTCAATAATATTCCAATCAGACTTGACTGTTACGGATGCTTCTCGATTCTTCATTTGACCCTTGCCTTGATCATAACGACCTCTTCCTCCCCGTTGGTTTTGGAATTTTCTATCCTTCAATTTATTACTCTTAGTCTGCCCTTGTCCCTGGCCTTGATTCCTTTGTTGTTGTTGACGAAGACGTTGAAGTCTTTGATTTGGTCGGAATTTAGAGCGTTGGTATAATGGTCGCTGTATCTTTGTAGTGTCAACCAATTGGAATGAACTCTCATCTTCATCATGAAAATATGCAAATTGATTCCCAGCCCCAATTCCAAACTGTGAAGTATACTTGTTCTGAAATCGCCGATCAGGGTATGTTGACCCAGTCCAGTCGGCAATCTGTTTTTTGAAAAAAAAGAAAGAAATTAGAAAGTGTTTTATGAGCCAAATAGGACACACAATAACAAGTATTTTTTAAAGTAAATTTCTCGTTTCATTTAATATTACATACAAAATTCAACCCACTCATAGTATTTAATTTTTCACATTGAATTGACAGTCCATATTTATTTTTTTACCTTTCCAAGCCGGTCACTTTTTGCATATGGTTGATAGGGCATATCTTTAAATTGTTCCGGAATCCCAGTGGGACCCCATCCCGTCTCGTTGTCATTAATGACTGGTGGAGTAAACTTGACTGTTTTAGCCATATTAACTGATGATGATTTCAATTTTTAATTGTCAATTAAAACTTTTTACCAAAGGTGCGAAAAAAAATTCGTGGGAAAGATTCGAACCTTGCCAGGCTGCATGGCTTTCCTGCCTGCCGACAGATGGCGCTGCAAGCCGGAAACGGAAGTCGGTGTCCAGGTTTTTTGGCGTGTTCGGCGGGAAGTCATACGATTTCTGGTCGTTTTTTAGCGATAAAAAATCGTCAGGATTACAAAGCGACAGTTAGGTCACTGTCCTTCCAACAGTTGTCAGCAGGGCTGAAATCAAGAATGGAGAACGTCCAAGAAGAAGACTCTGGTAAGATTAACAATTCATTTTGAGTAAATATTAAAGTATGGGCTATTTTATGATGACATTCACTTTGTGCATTAATTGACTTTAAGTACCTACACATGTATTATATTGATGACTCATACCAGTCGTACCTGTTCTATTCAATTGGTAGACGAATAAATAATTGTTTTTTTTAACTTTGTATAGCTGGAAGCGGAAGACCTCGTCGAAGTTGTAGGAATCAGGTCATGCCTACGTCAAACATGAAAAGACCGTTAACTGTTGTGGCTTCAACCCGAAGAAAAAGTTCTGAGCCGTTAAGTCTGAAGAATGGCTCACTTTCTAAGAGAAGAAAAAATAATGAACAAGCTGATTTGACTATTTTGAAATTGGAACAAGTAGAACAATTATCACAAGGCATGTCAAGCTTAATGGAGAGACCAGTTGGAACTGGGAATGGAGTCATCAAAAGTTTGTCACTGTACAATTTCATGTGTCACGAGTCCTTCCACCAAGAATGGCATGAAAATATTAATTTCATTGTGGGAGAAAATGGATCAGGGAAAAGTGCCTTGCTGTCTGGACTCCTTGTTGGACTGGGTGCAAAGGCTCTCACAACCTCTAGAACGAATTCAATAAAGGGTACCTATACTTCTAGACTTTTTTTAAAAATTTAATCTATTTTTTATTAAGAAGATTTTTAATCATTTTTATTATGTATGTACATTTCAGAATTAATCAAAACTGGAAAGAATTTTGCAAAGATTGAAGTCACACTCTTAAATGGGGGAGCCCTGTCGCTGGAAACTTATGGACGTCAACTCACCATTCAAAGAATTTTGGACATTAAAGGAACCACGACGTACAAAATACAAAGCAATGGTGGCAAGTTTCGACCATTGCGAAAACCTGAACTAGATAAAATTCTGGTGGATCTCAACATTCAATTAAATAATCCAGTTGTCATCTTAAATCAAGAATATGCAAGGAGTTTTTTGTGTTCCAAGAAACCCTCAGACAAGTAAAGAACCATATATACGTACTACGTACTATTGTCTTATATTATAAATGATATTTTATCAAAATGCATCTTGTTAGTATACTTTGTCATTAACTTTTCCTATCAAGGTACAAATTGTTTCAAGATGGTATAGGAGCTCATCAATGTGAAGCTATTCTTGAGGATATTGACGACGATGTAGAAAAGATTACAGATAATTTGCAGAAAAAGAAGGAGGTACTTTGTTTTTTCTTATTGTGTTGTCATTACACAATTAACTTATACTAAAATTACAACATTCAATGTTGTTTAAAGTATCATGACTCCTGCCATTTATAATACTTATTCATCATTTTGTTGTTTTACAGGAAGTTGACCGAGCAATAGTCAAGTATGATGAGATGAAAGACAAAGTCAAAATAATAGACGGAGCCTCAGCTTACAAAGAAAAATTTAAAAGTTTGACATTAGAATTAGCATGGAGACATGTAGCTGATGAAGAGACAGCTAGTACAAAATGTAAAGAGGAGATGGACAAAAGTACTCGAGACTTTGTGAAGACTCAAGAGGCATATAATACCAGTTTGGAAGACAAGAAAAAACTTTCTGAGGAGGCAGCGTAAGTTGTTTTGTTTTACTTAAAAAGACTGTCTGAAAACTTGCAAAAAAAATTACTTTGGAATTGTATTCATGTAAAAAATCACATCTTGAAATAATGTCTCTGTTGTACAATTCAGGCCATCAGGGGAGGTACAACAAGAACGAAAAATTGAAAAGGAGCGTTTAGAAGGACTTCGGTGAGTTTTTTTTTGCTTTTTATTATAATTTACTTTTTATCCAAGACCAGCATAAATTATTATTATTTTCCTTTTTTTTTTTGTAGAAATTCTATTCGTGACAGTACAAACGTTCTTCGACGTGAGCTGAACTCAGCTAAATTGAAAGTCAGTAGTAATACAAATTTCATCAAATTGAAGCAGAACATGGTTACTAAACTAGAAGAGAGAATCACTCGGGATGATGAAAAAGCAAAGGAAGACTATGAAAGAATGAAACAGCAAGTTATAGAAGAGAGAAAGACTTTAAAATCAGAAATTTCAACCGTTGAACAAGAAATTGGGTCATTAAGTCAAGACAAGGATAATTTTTTGAGAGGGGCTGACGCTATCAAAGAAGAATTAGAGTCTATGAGAGGCCATAGGAGAGAGTTGGAGACTGTTATGAGTAAGTGCTACAAAACAGTAAAAATAAACATTATGTCATCCTTTTGCAAGTCCCGACTAATTTTGTATAGTAATATTAGAATAACAAATATTTTTTTAAATATTTAGATAGAAAGAAGGCGCAATTGACACAATTAGAGTCATCAGAAGATACTGTTAATTATGATGTTTTCGGGCCACGAATGGTAAGACTTGTGGACAAAATTAATTCCATGAAACAAAAATTTAAAAAAGAACCAAAGGGACCTCTGGGTGCATGTTTCAAAGTCAGGGAGCAAAAGTATGCAAAGATAATTCAGTACTATCTACGAAGCAAGTTGTGTGATTTCATCGTGGATAACACAAAGGATGCGCAACTTTTGAATGGTATAATCACTTCCATTTATGGAACACAATACGTGAAAGGCAGTCCTCGTCCAAATGTTCTACTCACCAAGTACTGTCCTGTGAGTAACAAAAAATTAAATTTTCATGGAAAGAAATTCATTACACAATATTCCCACAATGATGAATTTATAAAGACAAATTTCTTCTCTCTTTTTATATTGTTTACAGGCTCACAATTTTTCATCCACTAATGCATCTAATGGCCTCAAATTTCCAAGTATAATTGACATGTTGGATGTCGATAACAATGATCATATTGTTACCAATGCACTTTTGGACTTTTGTCAAGTTGAACGATATCTTTTGTTTAAAGATACCAAGGAAGCACTGTCCATTCTAGAAAACCAAATAACGTAAGATACCACACCATCTCTTTTGTATATTTACAACGATATTGGTACTAATCTTATGTGTTTTATGTGCAATAAAATTAATTCTATTATTTGTGTTTAAAGAACCCCTAAAAGTTGTAAGGGAGGATTCACCTTGGATTTTTATAAAGTGACACCTGATCCAAACTTAAGAGTGGATGCGTTAAAAGAAAAGAAAAATGAAACTCAGCTCATCAGAACCAGTACTATTATGCAAATCAAGTAAATTATTAATATGGTTTTAGAGTACATATTTTTAATTCGTATACTTTGTTAAATAATGTTAATAAATTAATTTTGATTGTGACCTAGAGCATTGACTGCCGAAATCCGGTCTTTGAAAGAGGACCTGAAAAAGTATGTCATGAATGAGGAGAAAGTTGCTGAAGAAAAACAACTCCGTGCTGAATACGGAAAAAGAGATAAAGCTTTTCGTGACAAACGAAATCATTTGAATGCTTTGAAAATGAGATTAAATTCCTTGAAGGAACCTACCAATAGATTTGCTGACCAGTCCTCTGTTGTAAGAGCATTTTGTTAAACTTGTTTAGTTTTTAAAAAAAGATATTTAAAAGCGAACATGGTTAAAATTCATATCTTAAAGGTTTAATTTCATTGCAATTGCTTTGTAGAAAGAAGAGCTTCAAGAATTGCGAGAGGAGCTTGAAAAGCGTCAACATGAAATTATAGAACAGAAAGCACTAGCAGAAACGAGAGACGCTTTGATCAAAGAAAAGGACGCAGAGAAAGCAACCATTGATAAAGATATAGAACGTATGAGTCAGGAAATTCTAAGCTTGTATGACTACCAAGAAAAACAAAAAGAAAAGTCGAGAACGTTGGACATGGTAATTGATTTTTACAAAGCAGCTCTGTAGCTTCCAAAGCAAGTTAGCAGCGTCATCGATTTACGTTCAGTTGATTTCATATTAGTTATTTTTGATTTTGTAGTTTATTCAAAAACTCAAAACAAGGATGGAAAAAGCAAAAGATAAGAAAGATGCATTGGAGAAGGCTTACACTGAGGCAGAAGCAAAGGTTAGACTAGGTCTTTAAAAGTCTTTCAAATGAAAATATTGTTGATTAAATGAATTCAAATGTACTGAAATTGTTTTATTGAATTTTAGGTGGCTGAAAGTACAAGTAATGCCAGCAAACGCGGAGAACGTGTTGAAACTACAAGGTACATTACGAATTTGTCAAGAGAGTTTTTTTACCCCTTGCAACTATGTAAAAAGTTTAGTAAAATTTATTTTAAATTGTTTGTTTTTTTTTCTTTAGGAAAATAGAAGCAATTATTAACGAATCAAACGTCATAAAAGCGAAGCTAGGGGAGATTGAGAAGACTGTTGGAAATCGTGATGACATTTACGCAGCGTTTGAAGTTGCCAAGAAAAACTATGAATTAATTCACGGACATTGGAAAGCTGTTGATGGTATTCACAAGGTATGTAAAAGAAATTACACAAACAGATAATTGACAAATTGTTTTTTAACTATTAATTTTTTACAACTTTTGGAATTTGATACAAACTTATGAGGACGGTACCTAAAACATGTACTGATTATTCTTTATTTCTTAAATCATTCCAGCACCTTCAGAAATATGTTATACGCGTTAAAACGGTAATCAGAATTTAATTAGTAACAATTATTATCATTACATTCGTACTTCTACATTCGTGACTATTCATGAATATAGTATTCATCATTAAATTTTGTTTTATTTTTTTAAACTAACCATTTACAGTACTATTTTTGGTCGCGAGATCGTCTTGTGAATGCACTGAAACAATGCTTTGAAAGTATTGTAAAGTCAAGGGGTTATAAAGTAAGTTTGTTTTGACCACTTTCACTGAAAATGAAATAACATGCGTACTTACTCATAATTTGCTTTTTCCTAATCTCAATTTTAGGGTGGAGTTATAATTGACCATGACAAAAGGGAACTCTATTATTTTATTTGTCCTGATGAAGATTCATCCGAGAAAATGAATTTATTTGAAGAAAATTTGACTTCAACAAAGTACAAGTACGACTCGTAAACATTTAAAAATTAGACATCTTTTTATTTTCTTACATCATGAAGTACAGTCCACTAATCTTTTTTTTTGACTTTGTAGAAGTAAAATGATGGAGTATGTTGCGGGCCTCTCAGGTGGTGAAAGATCATTCTCTACAATTTGTTTTATAATTTCAATGTGGCAAGCCATGAAGAGTCCATTTTATATGCTGGATGAATTTGACGTTTTCATGGACGCCATGAATCGAAAAACTAGCCAAGCAGCCCTCATGAGTCATGCAAAATTGTTTCCGGCCAATCAATTTTTCTTCTTTACACCCTTGGATCTCAGCAATATGCCACATAAAGATGAAGCTCTTGTACTTCGGTAATTCTAGTTTTTTTTAAACTTTTGTCAAAAATGTTTAATATTTGGTGCTGCTGCGGACTCTCTCTCTCCACTGACAATAATTTTTTTATAGGAAAATTAGACAGATATGTACTTAATATTTTTGTTATTAAATTTAGAATGTATCCTCCAAAGCGTGATAATGCAACAAATGGTGACGAAAATGTTGTTCCTCAACAACCAACAGCTTCCACATCTGCAGGCAGTTCTTCACGTCGAAGGCGTGGTTCCGAAACTCGTTCACATTCTTCTGCGAAGACACCAAGAATTAAGTAAGAGAAAATAAAAAATATTTTTCTATAAGAGAAATTATCTACTAGTAGATAATAATAAATATATAGATCTACTATAAAAATGCTACCAGTCATTTTGACAACTTCTCATTGAAATACTTATTGTATGTATGCAGTATTTTTACATACAAGGTGATAAATATATATTTTATCGTAGTGTAGAATCAATCTGTGATTATAATGAGTAGGTTATGTAGGTTACTAACTAATAGTTAGTAACTATTTATGTAGAATTGTAATAACTAGCCAGATAATTTAGTATAAGTATTACAACTTTTTCATTGAAATTGTTCAATGTACATACTGTTTAGTAAGAGTACTTTTATAATTGAACCAATAATTTAATTAAGATTATTACTAATAATTGATTAGTATTACTTAGATTATGAAACTTTAAGTTCACATACAAGGTCAGTGTGCTTTGGCTTGAGAAATTTATACTTTATATAGCGAAAGTACACCTGTCATTTATACTGTTTTAAAATTAAATTAAAGGAACAAAACAGAATTGATATGTGTTGCTTATATTCATTTGCATTTCAAATCATTTAGTATTTGCTTTTAGGATCATGGAAAGAAACAGTGTTGAAATACAAAAGGGAAATTTTCATTGAAGGAAATTTAAACCTGTGGTTTCCAAGGTGTTACAGTAAAGTTTGAGTCATCAAAAAATTGAGACTCTGTGACTACAATATTATAGAACTGACTATGCAGCTATGCATGCAATGAGTCTTTGAAATTAGAATACTTTCAATGCAATAATGATGTCAAAAGCGTAAGTTAGTTGGGTTTTATTTAATGATCATCTATTTCGTAAACTCGGATAGATGGATTATAGATAGGTTATAGAGCTACATAATCTTGAGATATAACAATTTTCAAAATTAAAAAATACTCATATACTTGTTATAATTAATAATGAATGAGGCAAGATCCGTCGTTGTATAGTTAGAGAAAAAGACTGGAGAAGATTTTGACTGACTTGACGGAATGAAAAACTTAACAAATGGATAAAAAGCGAGTCAGGTAAAATTAACCAAATAATTTATATACTTTACAAAGAAAAACTTGATGTCCATGTACTTATTTACTTACATATTTAAAATAGCCCTGTACAAGGAACGGAAAGTGACTGGCCATCTCAACTAACGGAAAGGGCACTGGAGAAAACTTATCAAGAGCCACCAACCACCAAGAAAATCAACACAGACTCTGAAGAAGATCCAGAATTTAATGAAGAGGAATTTAATCGATTACGAAGTTCCCTTCATCGTAAGATAGACGAAGCTGAAGCGAGGAACAGAGCCAACAGAGACTCTTCTAAACCACCGTGCACGTACTTATACTTACATCAGAAAATTAATTTTATTTTTATTTTCATAATTTCATGTGAATGTTTCTACTTGCCCTACTAAATTTTGTAATAGAAAACTTCGCCGTTTCTTTCGCCGAATGTTTGACAGTAATACTACTAGACGTGGTGAAGAGGAAGACCAATCTAGTAAAAAAGTAGAGTCAATTCAAACTCGGGATTTAGACAAATTAAAAAGTCCGTCATCCCCCAATCAAGTACTTGGAGATGTTGGACCGTCCAATTCTAGTTCCGACGCATCTACTATTGACTAATTTTAGTTTTAAAAATAAATTGAATCATTTGTCTTCTATACAATATTTTGTCTCTACATTACTTTTTTTATTTTCTATCCAGCATAATGTGCTAAAATAGTTGCATCCTAGAATTTGCCGGAATAGCGAATCATTTTTTTCATCTCTCATCTTGACATAAGTTAGATCTGTACTGTATATAAATAGTACAATTATAAAGATTCAAATCCTCACAAAGAATAGTCTTTGATGAGTCAGAGTCCAGATATTTGTTTGCGGCCTTACCTTTGTTGTTACAAGAAATTTCACACCCACAAGAAAGAGACAAAGTTACCTAAGAGTAGAGAGAGGTAGTGACAGGATAAATTTATTTTATAATGGAAAAAAAGAACAAGTTCTTCCTTGTAATTGAAGTAGGTAAGCATTAGTTTGTATGGTCATTTCCAATCAACAGGATATTTTTTTCATTGCCTGACAATATGAGATGAAGCTTCACTGGGGCAGATGAAGATTAACTGAAATCAAACTATTAATCTACAGACAAAAAATTACTTTCACTCATCCTCTATGTTAAATAATATTGTAACAGAGAGATATGATTGAGGTACGCCTTGCTATCAAAAAGTTTACTTAAGTAGATGGTCATGATTAGATGTTTTTAAAGGATATTTGTTTACTTAATATGAGCCAACTCCTCTTTGCAAGTTGCAACACTGAATACTGACAACTTACCACTTTATTTTTATTCAATTTTTCTTGTTTTTTAACATGACATTCCTATTGAATTACATTCTACAGGTTTGTGTTTGTAGGTACACAATTTTTTGATTGTAAGGAAGCTGGTCAATCCACTTGACTGTGATGGGTGACTTCTGCCTCTACACATTATTAGTTATGTCAATAAGTAGTTTCTAATTGACTTTTAAAAGTGGGCCATTGTAAGTAAATGATAATTATTATTGTTCTTCTTGTTGGATGGATTGGATTAAATCATGTCATAGACTCATCTCAATTCTTTTGATATTTTGAGTGACAATTAGTCTTCAAGTAGCAAGTAATACATTTTTATGCTAGTTTGAGTGCCAAATTAAAAAATATTTTTATCGTTAGTTAATCAAAATTAAAGGAAATCCTTATTGACTTGAATTCTGAAATTTTGAAATTAGATTTTAAAATATGTTTCACACAAATGACAGATAAGCAGTGTATTTTTGACATTGGATGATGACGTTCATTTATTCTCTGTTTTTTCCTTGTTGAGGATTGTCAGTCAATATTATTGGTTGTTATCGTGGGAGTTATTTAACTCTAGCCATAGTTCATCTTGAGCATTACATGATGCCAATAACTTTCTACAAGTCTAAAATAATCATGTAAATTTACAATAGGTACTCTCCTTCCTTCGCAAATTGACTACATTTGTAAATATTTAATGCTCATGTTCTGATTATCATTCTATGTGTATACTGTTGTACTATACTTTACCCCCTTTCTAATTTATAATTGTTTGGTTGATTTTTGATTGTGTGGGCTTAAAAATGTAATAAAAAAGTCTCTTCCTTTTGGCTCCCACATTACATTTAGTATAGCACAAAGATTGTTTAGTGATGACAATCCATATGCGGGGATGGAAATATATTATCATTACTTATGTATTATGGTCTGAATATTTTTATGGTTGTATGGACTTGGACGTAATGCGATTATGAACTGATCCCTAGTCACGCATATTTCGTATCACTAGTATTGTACTTATTATTACATGGAATGTAAAGTACAAACTACATTGTACAAGCCATATGAAAACATGACGGAATTTATAATACAATATTTTTTTACAAAAAAGGGATAAGATTACGATTAATTTGAATATGAGACAACTAATGTGACGAGCTACTTTAGTTAACTGATGTGAATTCCTGAGTAGTTAGTAGACGAGCGAGGAGGAGGAAATTTCTCTCTCTTTAAAAGTTTTTTTTGTTCCTACTTAATTTTTTTTCTTGTTTTTTTTTCTTCAAAAAATGAGTCTAAAATATGTAAATGGAAGCAAATCTTTTTATTTATTTTAGGCACGTGGGTATTTTAGCTACATATGTGATGAGTAAATTATACATTTATATGGTATGTTTTCATTTTTTTAAAATGTTTTGAGCAGTTTCGTCTTGGACACCTGTACATAATTACATTACTATTTAGCCTTTACATTGCGTAGTTTTTGTTACTGCCTACGCATAATGTACACACATGTTCAAGTCAAATGGAGAGTAAATCAAAGGGCTTCCTTTTTTTGCCTGTCCTGTCTCATTGTGGGTGAGATTCAGAGAGAAGAAAATCCTAAAAGGTACGTCAGTTGATGTACCTTGAAAAATTTACTGTGAATATTACATTTGATGTAGGAAAAGGGGACTAGAATATTATGGATCTATTCTAATTCTAATAAGTATTTGTATGAATTATGATGATGCACTTTTTATATGTATATATTATGTGTACAAAAGATTATAATTTTGTGCGAGTCCCTTGTTATTTTGCATAGTTTGCGATTGTCACCCCTTGTTGTTGTTTGTGTCACAGACTTTGTGAGTCCATCGTGTCACACGTTTTGACTCACATGTGGGCTCAACCAGACGAGACATGAAGATGAACAATGAAAAACAAGAAAAGATTTATTTTGTATATAAAGTCAATTGACTCGTCAAAATCTTCCCCTTCTAGCCAACATGTACAAAAAACTGACAATCTTTTCTTTTCATCTCAGTCTGAAAGAAGAATAAGTTTTTTTAAGAAACAGAAAAACTTTTGTACAGGAATGAATCCTGTATAAATTCACTCTGTTCAATTCAAAAAATTAAATATCTATTGAGAGTCATTTTACATGATGTACGTATACACAAGAGAGAGAGAGAGAGACGGAAAAAAATAAAGAAGAAGAGTTGAAGAAGAAGTTTAACTTGTCCATGATAATGGCAGAATAAATACAAAAAAGTGGATTGTATTCCATGATGTTACATATGTACAATATTACAGGTATGTTCTCTTGTACATGTAATAATTGTATGTACAGCCTATACTTATTTCGATAAATGTTTGACTATGATGGGATTGTGTGTATTTAGATTGATATCATTGTGTGGTGTATTGTAGACGGGTATGATTTGTGATCATGTGATTCATAAAGAGGTATAATGTGATGCATTGTATTAAATTTTAGTATGGACATGATGTATGTCATAGGTGTATCTTTTTTAAATGTCTCTTATCGTCATTTTATACATGTGTGTGTTAAGTTATATAGTGGAATGCTCACTGATGTATGTAAATTGTATATTAAATTTATGCATGTTATGTCTATGTTGTGTGCACTTGAATTCAAATTCTATATGACCTGAGGATGTAGGTAGTTTTTTTAAAATACAAATATATTTTGTACGTAATATGCGTAGCAAAAAGGATTCACAATGTAGTAGGGAAGGTAGGTTCAACTTTTAATAAAAATTCCAGTACATATGACAGTATGTATGGAATATTATTCTGTCTATATGATTATGCATCGCATCAATGTAATGTAAAAATAGTAATGGTATAATATGTTAAATATTGTCAGCATGGACTTGATGCAATGTAATATGGCTGTGGATTGTACAGCTTTGCCATGAATCTGACCCTTATCACCTCAACCCAAAGAGATAAAATGTTTGGTTCCTCCTATTTGACTCCTTTTTCTTGCGACTTTACACGATTAGTTTAGTCTCACTCTATCCTTTCATCTCTGTCTGTCCGGTCGTCGTCCGTCCTCTGCTCTGCTGTGTTGGACACATTCTTCACACCACAATTCCGTTTTTTAATGTTTATTTTTTGTGTACAAAAGCCTTTTGTGTCAATACAAGTGTAGCACTTACTCGAAGACCCTTGGAGGATTTGTTTAAAATTATCCCTTATTCTTTCTATTTACATATTCTCTCAATCTGTCAGTGTCAATAGTTAAAAATTCTTTTTTAAAAGTTTATCTTCTTCAAGGTGCTTTGTCAGCACATTTTAAAGTGTAACAACTATGGTGGGGATCTCATCAATAACATTAATTTTTTTGCCATAAGGTTCTAGTATTTCAATCAAGTCACTAAAAATAGTTTACTTACTTCATGTGTACAATAATTACAATTATGTCAGTGAATTTTTCAGTTTCTTGATTTTTAATTTTTTTTTGTGCCTTGAATTGCCATGCCGGTGTATTGTGAGTGGGTAGTGATATATGCAAAGTTTCGTCAGTGCCAATTTCCTTTCACTATTTAAAACAGTGTTTTACTTACAAACATAATTATTTTAGTGTAGCAATATATGGTAAGTGTCTTTGTATTTTTTAAATTTTACAATTTATTACGTAAGAAATTGATTTTTTTTCTGGTTTGCATAGTGAGATGTAAACGTTTGATATTTAATTATTTTATTTTGCGAATTTAGAATAGCACATTCATATTATTGTGTAGTTTGCAAAATAATAATGATATTTCTTCAGTGATTATAATCTATAATTGAGTGTATTTAAAAAGTGGAAGTTTAAATTCTAAATTATTATTTGTTGTTTAATTAGGTTTTTTTGATTCTGTTTATTTTGAAATGTCAGTAATAATTAATTAATAATAATACAAAAAAATAGTAATAATTTTGACACTCCTTGAAAATAATGTATTTCTGTGCTTTAGAGTCAAGTATAAAAAAAAAGGCCTCAAAAGAAGTACATGGACGGAAGTAAACTTGGAAAGAAGTCAAAGGCAGTTTCCTGCCTGGGAATGTTGCTAAAGTATAACTTTCCAATTTGAAGAGCTAACCAGTACTTTTAATTTTACGTATGCTTAAGCCGGAGTGAGCTTCAGGTTAGAAATGTGTATTTTTATAATTTTATGTACTACATAATATGTAGTATACTTTCTTACTAGTTATTTAATTTTAATTATAATTTTGATGAAACTTTTAATGTAATTTCTGTTACATTTGCCTCAGGTTACCCTGACCCGAAGTTCACAATGGCTCAACACGCGTGCTCAAGTCCTTGTCGTGAAGAATCTCAGTCATCGCCGTTTCATCCGAATTCGGAGGAGCGGCTAGTGCTTCCAGCCCTGTCAACAGCGACTAGAGACGAAAATTCAACTCTTGAAACACCTGACGTCTCCTCAAGTATTAGTCATCGTGATTCAGTGCAGAAACAACAACAACAAAAATTTCATAGTAATTTATCGAATCGTTTAAATTGTATAGCAAGTTTATCATCATCCTCCTCATCAAATTCAAGACGAACGTCAACTTGTGGCTCTCAAATAAGAACTACTACCACTAATAGTTACAATAGAAGTTTATCATTAACTTTACAACATCCAAATGTTCAACGTTATTATCATCGTCTCTCCTTACCATCTGACATTGGACTCTCAAATGTCGACTCGTCGTCCACGACTGTCAGTGATAACAAAGAAGAGTCTAATAATTTAAGTGTACAAGTTGAAGAGGATAAATTTAATGACTGGCAATACTGGAGAGTTGATTTACCGAAGATTGTAAATCTTGATATTGATTGGTCAGCTCGCGGGAAACAAGAAAATAATGAGTCAGGACTGAGACAATCTCAAAAGAAAAGAAATAATTTACCAGACAATAATAATAATAATACAACTAGTAGTAGTAGTAGTGGTGATGGTAATAAATTTAGAATAGTATGGCCAGACAAGACAACAAGAGAAAAGTCTTTAGGAGTAGAGCAGTATCATTACTACTACCTTCTTCCATGTACTACTTGTATCAATCAAGATATTAGAAATGAAGATCCAATTATCAAAGACTATGAATCAGAATCATCGAGTCAAGACAAAGAGTCTGAGAATATTTGTAGTCATAAGAATGATGATGATCAAGAAAAACAAAAGGCTCCATTGATATTTTGGGCGTCTGGGAAACTTTTTTGTGGTCATCCAAGACTATTCTTTCAAATGGGAAATCAACAAGGGAAAGATAAAGAGGGGAAAGATCGGGATGGTGGGGTCGGGAGTAGTAGTAAGGATGAGACAAAGAGTGGTAAAAAATCAAAGAGTAGTACATCAACTCCAAGTAAATTTGGGAATCTTCTTCGTGGTGGTACCAAGACCAATTTAATTAGTAGTAGTGGGTCCACATCAACCACTACTACACCACCAACAACAACAACGACCACGACAACAAAAGGCGTAAAGAACAGAGCTCCTCCACCCCCACCAACAGCAGGAATTAGCGTTAATAAGAATAAAATATTGATAGACGAGGATGAGGAGGGAGATGAAAAAAATGGCCCTAAAGGCATTACACCTTCACTTATGACGCCACTGGAACAACAACAAAAACTGCAACAACAGCATCATCAACACAGTCCAAATGATTCTCATAGTGTAATAGCTCCTGAAGAAGATGAAGACCTAGATAACTATGAATTTGCAGGCAGTTCTATTGCCGAGTCTTCGGACAATGGTTCTGGTGGTTCATTGTCACTAACATTGGCCGACACTTACCGGACTGCAGCCAATGGTACGTTCACTTTTTAACCTTTCCTCATTTTTTTCATCTCATTTATTCCTCTCTCCCTCTTTAAATCATATTTATTCTCTATTTTATTTTGAAATTTCCACAGACAAAAGTTTAAAGACTTTAGGACAAGATTTAACAGTGTACATATGTACTAAGCCATTGGATTGTTAAATCTTTAAGTTTTCTAAGATTTCTCTCATCATGAGAATCTCACTCAAAATTGTTAATAAATTGTATCTTTCTTTCAACAGAGTAAATGTAATTATTACATACTTTTTCTTTAAAAAATATATTGTCTTATTGTACAATTATATTTAAATTTTAACTGTAGTGAATATTTTCGTAAAAGTATTATTATCTAAGGTAAATTAAATAGTGTGTTGAAATAATATAAATCTTCTAATGAATAGTTATAATCCATGTTTTACTCAAAGATTTATAAAAAAAAATTCTCATTATTTTAATTTATTCTCACAAATCTTTGGTATTAAAATAATTTGTATTTTTTTATATTTCAGAACTAACCATATCTGACAGCTACTATTCAGCCTTGGCAAATTTGACTCCAGGTCATGGCCATCGTTTCAGTCATGACGATGGCGATGATGACACTCTGAAGAATAACTCTGATCAACTTAGCATTGATTCCGTTGAGGTAAGACAATACAATATTTGATGATATACATAATTCCAGAGTTCAAAATCAAAATAATATTTGTTTATAAATTCAGTGTGTCGTGTTTAAACTTTGTTTTCTTCTCTTGTCATGCAGTTCAAGTACACAATCAATTGTGAATTTTATTATTATTCAACGTTAGTTTACTCCAATTGAGAATTAAATGTAATACGAGATGAAAAGTATACAAGTTTTTACGAGTCTTTGAAAAAAGTTGGAAATAATCTAGACAAAGTGCCATGAAATTCTCATTAATAATTAAAATATTCCTCTGTACCATCTCGAATTTGTCAGGTATCAATCTAAACAGGTTGTTGTATTCAAAGTCACGTATTTTACCTTCCTCTGTATTTATTTTTATTTTTCTATTGTTAAATTTGAACTTGAGAATGTCATAAATACATTTTAAACCCCTTTTATAATGTATAAAGATTTTATTGTCCATTTTGAAATGAGTATGTTCGTGTTCTTATTACTTTTTATGTAATTTCCAAAAATTGTGTACACACAAGTAAATAAGGGTATTGCTTTTTGTTCCCTTCTCAAAGACACTATTATTATATTTTAGAATGAAGCTAATATATAATCCAAGATTAGCTTAGATATTATTAATTAGCTTTTTTAAATGTTGAGGTTCGTCGTATAATGTGAACATTTTTTGAGGAGGAACAATAATTATTATGTCGTTTGTGCAAATTGCGTGCAAGGTTTTGAGGTAAAAAATCCTCACCGGCATCAATTAGCTAGGAATGTTGCCATTATATATATCATGATGATAATATTATGATTATATTCATTTTTGTTATGTTGCAGTTAATCATGCCCACAGCGGAAAGTAACGGGAATGAGTTGTTGATAATGGATGATGAGGCTCAAGTCTTTTCGTCTCCTCCAACGGAGATTACATTCAAGTACGTCTTCTCTTTTTAACGAATAATCATTTTCTATATTTATACACATATTACTATGATTTTGCAATGTCCCAAAAAATTTCTTCCTTGTATGGAGATTTTATACACTTCATATTTATGATGACATTGTCCTCATAATTTTTTTTTGAAAAAAAACAGTCTTTTATGATGAAGAGACGTGATGAATCCCTAATATTTAGATTTTGTAAAGAAATAGCTTGTATAATAAGTAAATAATACACAAAATTATTTATACACCTAATACCCAACCTATCTGAGAGGCCTTGACATGTGCTATTTAAGCTTTTCACTCTTTTTCTATTGCTCGGGATTAATAAATAAAATAGACATATCCCCCGAAAAACCTTTTTGATATAAAAATTCCTCGAAATCAAAGACCATGTGTAGTACAGTCATTGTACTCATTAAGTAAGTTAGATTTATGATTTAGTTGTATCGTAGTAAAAAATTGGAAATTATAAAAGCCCCAGGGTAGGGTAGGCTACCTTCAGCCTAACGCGTCCTATGCTTAAGCATTGGAGGAGGGGTTTGCCTATTGGTATAACATG